>UESW01004080.1:835601-919474 GCA_900491605.1 Calamus simplicifolius
CCTTTATGGATATAGCCCTCAGGTTGCTCAATATAGACTTCTTCTTCAAAGGTAGCCATTGAGAAATGCCGACTTTACATCCATTTGATATATTTTCACTTGTGATGAGATGCAAGTGAGAAAATGAGCTTTATTGAATTAAAATGGGCTACAGGCGCAAAAACTTCATCATAGTCGAGCCCTTTCTTTTGCTTGTAGCCTTTGGCAACCAAACAAGCTTTGTATTTTTCTACCTCTCCATTAGCAGTGTGCTTCACTTTATACACCCATTTGATGCCTATCGCCTTTTGTCCTTTTGGAAGTGAAGTCAACTCCTAAGTATTAGTCTTTTCTATGGCAAGAATCTCCTCCTTCATTACTTTTCTCCGTTCAACTTTCTGCATAGCTTCATCAAATGTTAGAGGTTCAATATCAGCAAACAAACAATATAAATCAACTTGTTCAACTTCTTTTATTTCATCATAAAGATCACTAATACTTCTAAACTTTCTTGTTGACTCTTCAGGGCTTATAGAACTTCTTGAGGAAGTCGGTGTAACTTGTGGTGATGAAGATGATCTTGCTGATGACAAGATTGGTTAAGTAGCTTCCTCATTTGTATTCTTCTTAGCTTCATTATAAGGTGTTATATATTTGATATGAGAATCTTTGCCATTCCAATCCCATACTCCATCTTCATTGAAAATCACATCACGACTGATGATGACCTTATTTGTCATTGGATTATACAATTTGTAGGCTTTGGATTGCTCACTATATCCTATGAAGATGCATTTTTGGCTTCGATCATCAAGCTTCTTCCTCTTCTCTTGTGGTACTTGGGCATAGGCAAACACCCAAAAAACTTTATATGGCTTACTCCTGGTTTGTAGCCACTCCAAGCTTCTTCTGGTGTCATACATTTGATGACTTTTGTTGGGCTTCGGTTGATAAATATGCTGCACATGCCACCCCTTCAGCCCAAAATGCTTGGAAAGGTTCTTCTCTCTCAACATGCTTCTAGTCATGTCAAGAATGGTCCGGTTCTTCCTCTCGGCCACTCTATTTGTTGTGGAGAGTACGGAGCGGTGAATAGATGTCGAACTTCTTCTTCATCACAAGAGCTTCTAAAAGCATTTGACATATATTCTCCGCCTCTATCGGATCTCAAAATCTGCACTTTATTATTACTTTCTTTTTCAACCAAAGATTTGAAATATTTAAACATAAAGAGTGCAGCCAACTTTTCTTTAAGAAAATAAATCCACAACTTTCTACTAAAGTAATCAACAAATGTTATAAAATATTTGTTACCACCATAAGATTCTGAAAGAGATCCACATATATCAGTATGCACTAGTTGTAATGGTCTTGTTGCTTTCCAAGATTTTCTACTTTTGAAGGGAGCTCTTGCATGCTTAGCTAGTGTACTTCTCACAAACTTTATTTGGATAATTTATGTGTGGAAGTCCTTTCACCATTCCCTTATTAGATAGTAATTTCAAACTTCCAAAATTTAAATGTCCAAACCTGAGATGCCAAAGCCAGGAAGGGTCCTTGATATCCACTTGCAAGCAATTTTGTGCTTCCGTCTTTAAGATAAGAGGAAACATCCTGTTCTTCGCCATCTGGACACGAGTAATCAACTTTCCATTCCAATCTTTTAGAGTTAGAGATAGTCCTTCCATATGAATTGCATAACCCTTCTCTAACAGTTGGCCAATACTTAGAATATTACTCTTCAAACTTGGCACATAATAAACATTAGAAATGAAATCAGGTTTACCATTCTTTTGCCAAATCGTGATTTTACCTCTTCCTTTGATAGGAGCTTTGGAGAGATCCCCAAACTTCACATCACAAACTCTCCTTCTTGCAATTCCACAAATAGCTTTTTTCTTCCATACATATGGTTTGAGGCTTCTGAGTTAAGAAACCATATATTCTTCAAGTCTCCATCTTCTTGGCATGACAAAAGAAGTGTCGGTTCTCCTTCTTGGTTGTTGGATTCAATGTTGTTGCTTTGCTTATTGTTCCAACACTCATAGCTATAGTGTCCATATTTTGATAATTATAGCATTGAACATTGGATCTTGATTGGTTATGACCTCCAATTGATCTTCTACCTCGTCCACGTCCACCTCTTCTGCCACCTCTTTCATTGTTGAAATTTGAGCTTTGGCCTCCTCCATCATTATAGCTTCTTTAATCACGGCCATGGCTTCGACCACGGCCATGGCTTCGACCACGACCACGGTAGTTACTTCTGCCACCACGGTCACCATGATAGTTGTTGCCGTCATCTCTTTTGTTACTATAGGCCAATTGAAGCCCTTGATCTTTCTCTTTTTGGTCTTTTGCCTCTACCTTGGATTGAAGTATTTGCTCCGTATTATGTGCTTTATTTTTCTTTTGTATCTTTTGTTCATGAATTTAAAGTTTTCCCATCAACGCATTGATGGAGAGTGTATCAACATCATTAGCTTCTTCAATGGGACAATATGCTCAAACCTCGGTGTCAAAGACCGAAGTATCTTCTTCACCACTCGAACATCTTCTACCTTCTCTCCATTTCTTTTCAATTGGTTTATAATAACCAATATCCGAGAGAAGTAGTCAAAGATGTTTTTCGTTTCCTTTATGGTGATGACTTCAAATTCTCCCCGAATTGTTGAAGCCGGATTCACTTTACCTTTTCTTCTCCTTTAAAGATAGTAGAAAGAGTATCCCAAGCTTGATTTGCAGAGGTTGCTTCAGCAATTCTCTCAAATGTCACCTCATCTAAAGCTTAATATAATTGGAACAAAGCTTTTTTGTCTCTTCTCTTAAGCCCCTTAAAGTATCTTTTTGTGCTTGATTGTACCCTTTTTTTGCTCTGCTGTAGGCTCGGTGTAGCCATCTTGAACAATATCCCATAGATCTTGTGAGCCAAATAAGGACTTCATTTGGATACACCAATTCCCATAGTTCTTCTTAGTAAGCTTGGAAACTTGAATATGCACACCATCGTTGGCCATCTCCCTCAAGATTGGTCCTCTAAAAAAAATAAGGCTCTGATACCACTTGTTGAAAACAAGATGGGTACACAAGAAGCTTTGATACCAAATTGATGGAAGTGAAGAATATTTTCAATAAGAAAAATAACACTCTCTTATTATGGAGATGTTAGAGGGAATACATCTTTTGGGTCTCTCTCTATTTTTTATCATCATCTTCTTCTTCTACATTTCATGGGCAAACACCTCCTATATTTATAAACATCTAGATGTTCTTTCATATACCACTATTTAATACATACATAGAAAAACTAAAAGACATTTGCAGAAAATTAAGAATTAATTACAAAATACTAAGAGTTAATTTTAAATTTCTAAATCATCTTATCTTTTCAAAATGACTCTTCTTTCTCTCATAAAGCCTTTGGTCTTTTCAAGAGTGACTCTTCTTTTCTCCATGGTTTTTCAAGAGTGCATTAAAACAAGTTTAATATTCCAATAGAAGGATGATGCAGCAAGTCTTTTCCATGCTAACGGTTCAGAACATCAAAGTTGCCCAGCCTAGGATCATGGACATCGAGATATCACCTTCTAGCACGAATTGGGTTTATTTCTCTTGTTGATATGCAGTTTACTCAAAGGTGGTTGTTTTCATCTTATCCATGGAGAGCTAGATTCTAATACGTTTTCAAAGAGATTTCCTTTAACAGCTCAGCAATTTTCAAAACCTGAAATGGTGTGTCTTACCATTGTCTTCTATCTATTTATTTGACTTTCGAGTAAGATTAATTCGCCAACTATATATTCAAATATAAATTCAAATAGTTCCATAAATCCAATACATAAATTCCATGCTTCTGCATGTTCACTAATTATTCATATAAGCGTGTCAGTCAACACAAAAGGAAGACTAATTTTTGGAAATCAACATTTAATAACGGATCCATGTTATCATCCAAGGATCAACAACGCATATATATGGCACCATGATCACTACAGTGCACAGCAGGTGCTGTATTCACCCGTGGACTTCCGCAGTCATGGAGCGGGAGGATAGACTTTAGACGAAGATGGAGTGATCCCAATGTCATTGGTATTAAAAGGCGCCGCAGTAGGCATGTGAGTGTTCGGTTGAGGTGGCGGAGGAGGACCCGAATCTCCGATTCTGGACGGCCAAATGTTGCCACCAGCGATGGGTGGTGCAGCTGGTGGTGTGGGTTCCAATGGAGCGAACTCCGGTGGCGTGGATGCGATAGGAGCATACCCTGATGTATAAAACCAAATCATATATAAGACCACAAATCGAATCAGTCTTGCAGTCCAGATAAATAGATAGATAGATAGAATTGAAAGATAGATGAAAGCACAGGAGAGTTGGTTGAGTACGTACTTGCTGCTTCGATGTTATTGGAGAGCAAACCAGCAGGAGGAGCACGGCGAGCACTGCTGGCAAAAACCTTCGAGTTAAAGGTTCCATGAGGCAAGGAGCGAAGATGGAGAGAAACGTAGATTGTGGGATTTTCCGGTGAGATCGAAGAGGTGTATATATATAGATGATATATAGGGGTTTTGGTCAGCAGTTGTTAAGAAGGGAGGCCTCCAATTCTGAATCATTGACGGAGGAGGGTGTGGGTTCGTGGAAACTTCTATCATTGACGTGGAAATTAATAACCAAGTTAATTACTTGGAGAAAAAACCAATGCTATGACTAGAAATGACAAAGATACATATCGCAGAAGAATTTCATGATGGTTAGTGGGATTCGGAGATCGACTGCTGCAGTGAAAGAAAGTTTAGTTGCGATTGATATGCATCCCTCCTTCACTGGCTCCAGAAGTTTTTGAGATAGGGTGATCAGTTTAAACTTTTGGCTGTCGAACTTTCATTTAAAATTTAATGTGGTTCTCAATTTTTATTTTTTAATTACTATAATTTAATTCTCATATTCTAGAACTACTGTAAATTTTTTATATTTTTATTAAATAATATACTAATTATTCGTATTAATAAAATAATTAATTTTATTTATTGTTGAGAAAAGGTTTAAACGAGTTAAGTTGAATTGAGTCGTAGATATTAATTATTTTATTAATTTTAATTAATTTTATGTAATGAAATGTTTCTAAGATAATATTTTTAAAATATGAAAGTTTAATTTATAGTAATTAAAAATTTAAAAATAAAAATAAATATTAAGCGAAGGTTTGAGGATATTTTTTTTTTTTCCTTTCTCTTTTGAAGATATAACGTGAAAGTTCGAGATCAAAGGTATATTTTAGCCTTCAGTAATTTATCTGACTTATAATAGCTTCATAAGCCAGTCAATTCTATGATCCATGAGTTCTTTCTTCTGCCTTGACTTAAATGGCTAAGCTTGGGAAAATCTTTGAGGCGACGACCCCTTCCTGTAGGTCCACTCTGAACATTTATTATATGATATAATAGAATATTTATATAAAATAAAAAAAAATATAAATCTTTATATGTTAGTATAAATAGCTGGCATCTTGTTGTCGCTGAAGAAAAAAAAAAAAAGACAGAAGAAAAAGAGAGAAAGAACAGGGGTAGACTCAGACTTTACCAAGTCGTTCATGGAGACGCGGACCATACGAAAGTTGGCAATCGGCAATAAAAATGCTGGAAGGACAAAGAAATTATGAAAATATGACGCGCTGACTTTTCTCTCGTGAAGAAAAAAAAAAAAAAAAAAAAAGCTGGAGACCTCCTAAGTCCTGCCATGCACCTGGTACTCTGTTCCAAATTCGAAAGATTAATTAAAGAACCGCGCTCTGTACGTAGCTTACCGTCAGGAAAGTTTCTTTGGTCCTGCCCCCTGCCTCAAACAGGTAGGCACTCGCCGTGCCGTGAGGGCACTGGCCGTGCTATGAGCAGCACGGCATGACTCAGACTTATATAGGTCATATCAGATACGGTTCCATACGAACCATATCAGTATGACCTAGTAAATTGTATCATATCGCACTCAAAAAAATATTTTTTATTGATTCAGCATGTCATAGCTTATCGTACCAGCATGATCCAAGTTCATATGAACCTATATGCCATGCTGTGCCAGACATGACTCATAGGTCTGAGCCATATCGGTCCAGATAGATCTTGCCAGACACAACCCATATTAACTTGGGCCATGTCGGCCCATTCGATAAAAAATTTTATAAAAAAATATTTTTTTTGATAAATTAAAAAATTATTAAAATAATAAAAAATTATTAATATGAAGCCACCTTAATGGTAAGGGGTTTGGTATAGATCCCTACCAGTTTATTAATTTAAAATCAAAATGATACAGAATGAAAGGGGAGCTAGGCTTGACCTCCAGAACTGAATATAATAAGAAAGAGAAAAAAATAGAAAGAAAAAATAAAAATGACTCACTTTAATAATTAAAAAAATAAAATATATAATTATAAAAATAGAAATGACTCACTCATCAGTCATCACTAGTATTATGTCATCATTATCTTTGCTGGTTAAGTCATGTCCACCTTTATCTTGAAGACTCGCCTCAGCATTCAACCAATCTTTGAAGTAGATACGCATCTCAACTGTCTTGCTAGTCATCATACTTTTCTTTTCGTCCAGAATACATCGACCTGCATTGAAAGCGGATTCTGATGCTACTGTGGACATCGGCACAAATAAATATCTCATGCAATGGCAGACATAACAGGATATTGATTTCTAACACTCTTCCACTAAGCTAATACATCTAGACTTTTTATTTGATCTTATCATATGCACAATGAAGATCGTTTCGTAAATAAAATTCTAATTCATTACTTAAAGATGAAGATGAAGAAGATAAAGCATGTGTGTCTTCTAATGAATAAAAAATAGATAACGAATGAGATCTAGAAGAAGAAGCAGAGCTTTGAGCATATTCTAGATCCACAAATTTTGTCATTATATAAACCAAATATCATTAAGAAGTCGTATTAACTCATCTTTAGCAGGTTCAAGATTTTGATCATGTTTTCACAATATTAATTAATTAAAAAATTTATGCTATTTAATTTAACTCTAGGATCAAAAATAACAGCTAAGTTATGCAATGGACATATCCTATTCCAATATTCATTCCATTTAGTTTTCATATTACATATAATAGACATTAAAACTTCATGATATCTATATTCTTTAAAAATTTTCACTAATTACATATGCTTTTTATAAAAATAAACAAGAAGTTGGATAATAAATACCTGAAAGAACATTTGTAGCATCATAAAAAGTAACAAAAAATCTTCTAAAATTTTACCTTGATGCCAATCAGTTTCATGTAAATCCTAATCCACGATCATTAATATAAGCACTCAATAAGTTCTTATATGGATATGCATCATGTATCATGGTATAGGTACTATTCCAACAAGTTATTACATCAAGTTTAAATTTTTTAAAACGTTTACCATGATCTACACATATTTGTTTAAATTCTTGAAGTCTTGACTTTGAAGCATGAATAAAGAAATTACATTTCTAATTTTTGAAATAACCTCTTGAATTATGTTCATGCCAAATTGAGCAGAAAGATTTAATATATAACATGCACATCTAATATGAAATAATTGTCCATCTAAAATGGGATGCAAAGAGTCATTTAATAATGCAACAACATAATTATTATTAGATGCATTTTTAAAAGTAATTGACATTTTTTTATTATAATATTATATGAGCATGCGGTTTGATAAATAATATTTGAAATTTGTTGTTCCGAATGCAAAAATCAAAAGCATGAAAGCAATAATTCGTTTATTTAGTTGCCAATCATTATCAATATAATGAGCAAATAGTAATAAAATAATTACTACCTACAGATGCTGACCAAATACCAGAAGTTAAAGAAATTCCAGCATTTAAATTTGAGAGACTTTCAATTAAACTTATTTTATTGCTAAAAAAAGTTTGTCATAGCCACTCTTCTAAAGGTATAGCTACTAGTTCTTCTGTAAGCAGGTTGTAGGCCTAATTGAACATATCTTTCAAAATTATAAGATTCAGATAAACTAAAAGGTAATTCATCCTGAACTATCCATCTTACAAGTAATTTTCTCAGATTTTCATGGTTATATATGTAAAATTACCTACAAGTGATCCCGCTTGTATATTAAGGATATATTGCTGACGGAATCATGCATCCTACGAGTCTCTTGATGTATTTTTAAATGCCATGTTCCCCCAGTACTAGAACAACTGTAAAGTTTTATACATTTTTTACATTTTGCTTTATAGACTCCATCAACCATAATTCTATCGAAATCATTCCAAACATCACTAGTCCTCTTACGAGAAGAGGTTTGACATTCACTAACACTGGCTTTAGAGGGAACTTGGGGTTGGGATTGGGGATTAGTTTCCTCACCCTCAGAAAAAGGGTGCATGTTAAAACTACTTTCGTTAAAAGATGTCATATCTAAAATTTTTAATTAATAAATGCAAAAAATAAAAACTAACCCATAAAAAGGAATTGAGAAGAGGATCAGAGGTGGAGGCGTGGAGCCGAGATTTGTGAGCTTCCTTTTGCGCTCTCGCCTCTCAACAAGAAGTGACCTTGTAGCACTTGACTACTTAGTAGAGCACTTGCCACTTGCAAGAACACTTACAAACTAAAAATTAAATTGCTAATCTACAAGAGCACTTGATAGAAGAGAGAAATAGTAGTAATAGAAAATAGTTGGTTTGGTGTGGTAAGAATGAGGGAGAAATGGGCCACGGGCCGTGTCGGGCCTGAATTTTTTTTACTGCGATGTGCCTGGTATGGCCCGATTGTTACTGAGCTGTGCCAAGCATGGCACGGTAATTTTAGAGGCACGATGGGTCTGTTTATAGAAGCCCTAATTTTTTTTCAAAAATACCCTTTGATATAGTTGTTATATGGCTGTTGAGAGGGATAAAATAATCTAAACCCTTCCTAAATGGCTATATAGCCATTTTTAGCCATGCCAGATCTGGCCAGTGCCCATCTTTACCTGCCTCAGTTGGGACGGTAATTGAAGACAATTCTACATTATTTTTTTGCGGGCAAATCTAGAGTTTAATATGGCACTTAAAACCTTCCCAGCTAACAGTATGCAAAAGAAATTGCATACGCCAATAAATAATATAGTGAATCAAAGTTCAGCATTTCTTTATCTATTTAAGCATGTATCGGTTTCATTTCTGTCCTCATCCATATTTTCACGATTTTCAAGGCTCCCAGCCCAGCCATATGGACTGACTACATGATTATCAAATCTTTGACCAGCGACTTAAACTACCAATATAATGGAATAAAAACTGATGCGGGATAAACGTCATTGACGAATAAAAAACTGATATAAATAAAACGTCACTGTATCAATATTTATATACTATAAAAAAACTAAAATTATTTTTAATTTTTGATCCACTAATTATCGCATTCGAAAAAAGACGAACTATCAGGCCTCTGCCGAACCTAGCAAGATTGATCTTCAAGCCTCGATAGAATCAAGCTACTTTCTCTTTCGGCTCAAACGCTCTTGTTACTTAGCACTATATCGAGACCTTTGCATGATAAACAGCTTTAATCACTCAGATTTCAATGCGATCCTTCCAAATAGGAGCAAGGAGCCAAACATGACCCTCTGACCGTGATCAACTAAAGTTCAAATCCTTGATTATTTGGTAGGATTCCGATCAATTGATTCCCGGCATTCCCGAAAAGGAAATAAAGCCAAATATAGCTTAATACCTATAAATAACCAAATCTCAAAGCACCAATCAGCTTCCTTGGCCGTCAATCCTCTAACTAACAGGATTTGAATCCTACCAGCCCCGTAACTAACCAGATTCGAATCAAATTCAAATCATACCATCTTTCAGCTTCCCAAAATATGTCCGAAAGCCAGGTATTAACTCACCATCATTCTGACAACCTATAATACCTTGTCCTAAAGCCTCCTTAGGTATGCTTCCTCTGAACTAAAAAAGCTCAAGTAGAGTCCTAATCTCTCGAGAGATCATTCTTGAGGAACTCTTCTGTAAGATCCTTCTCCTTATATTTGGTGTTGAGAATTGCCACTGACTTGGGTATCGAAGGGTCTTCCACAGGGCCACGCTCAATGCTTCTTGCATGGAGACTATTTTGTAGGTTCACCCGGATGAAGATTGCCCTCCGAATCTAGGAGTGAGCCGCACCCAAGTTGGAGAACGAAATTCCACGGTAACAGATTGGCACTAGAGGAATGGCCTCAAGTCCTATTAAACTTGAAATCAAGGAGACAAGGTTCTTGATCAGAAGAACAATCCCTCGATGACAAATCAAAGAAAAGCAACCTTAGATGCTCCAGATTAGGCCATTTCCCAAAGGCCTGATCTCACAAACAATGTGGCATCCTCATAGCCACCGCCGATCAAAGTTCCTCCACCATCAGCAACTCCAGTCATCTAGGACTATTCACAACGCTGGTTCAACAAGTCCAAGCCCTGACTCAATTGGTGCAAGGCTCCATGGAGTCCCACCTCCGATTGCACATGCTCCGCAACTTCCTGATGGAGTTGCTCTGCTTATTTTGCAGCAATCCCCTCTTCTAGTTCGTTCGAGGCTGCGAATCATCTTCAGTAGCCCAATCATAAAGGGACCAGACCGGTGCCACAGAGGGCAAGAGGTAAAAGACCGCTTAGATGCCGACAGTCTCGTTCTCTTTCTCCTGTGTCCTCCCACCACAACTCCATACCGCGACCATTGTCCCCCCATCTTGTTTCTCCTACTGTTTGGGATGAGGAGGTTCAGCGATAGTTTTGGAAAATGCGTCAGGAGTGGCATCTGAGCTGGATGCCATTAACAAACTTTCCATCCTCAATCGAAGGTGGAACAGGGCATCCCATTCACCAAGGAAATTAGGCAGGAGGTAATCTCTCCCCATGTTAAACTTTTCACCATCGAGCCATATCATGGGTCCATCAACCTAGATGACCATTTTAGCAGCTTTTAATCTATCATGATGTTCCACGGAGCATCATATGCGATCCTATGCCAAGCTTTTCCCTCTACACTTAGGGGATCGGCAAGAACATGGTTCAACAGCCTAAAGCCAAGCTGCATCGGCTCTTTTGATGAACCGAGTTGTCTATTCATCAGTGAGTTCGTCAGTAGCTGCTGCCACAGAAGATGATCTGACTTCCTCTCTAAGGTTAAACAACGAGAGGGGGAGTCCTTGAGAAGTTATCTTGGCTGCTTCAACACAACCATACTCAAAGTAGACCATCTCAATCATGAGGTGGCCATGTCTATTCATCAGTCAGTTCGTCAGCAGCTGCCACCATCGAAGAAGATCTGACTTCATCTTTAAGGTTAAACAACGAGAGGGGGAGTCTTTGAGAAGTTATCTTGGCTGCTTCAACACGGCTATGCTTGAAATAGACTATCTCAATCATGAAGTGGCCATGTCTTTCCTAGTAGGCAGAGTATCGAAGGAGGTGATTTCTACTTGAGGTTAACTACCCAAAGAACCTCTCTGACATAATGGCCTTGGCGGATAAATATACCAGGGTGGAAGAGTCAAGGAGGATGGCCTGAGCTGAGCAGTCCAAGAAGAAAGAGAGGAAAGGCTCGAAGAAGAATCAGGCCCTTCACCCTATAAGCCCATCTCGCCATCAAAGAGCTCTTCCCCCACCGCCGAGGGATCACACCAGAAGCCCAGCACGGAGGTTCAACTGGTTCACTCCGCTCACCGCACCATGAGCGCAAATTTTAACGGAGATCGAACGACAACTGCCTCGGCCATCACCCCTTTGAGGAAACATATCTTGGAGGGACATGACAAAATACTGTCAGTATCACCGGGACCACGGACATGATATTGAAGAATTCTAGCAACTCCGGAATGAGATTGAACAACTTATCCATTGAGGGAGGCTAGATTGATTCAGAAGGGCTCCTGAATCAAACAATGTGGCAAATCATCAGCCCAAACCTTGCCAACCACCTCCACCGAACCCTCCAGTTGTTGGCAATGTCAACATGATTGCTGTGATCAGCTCCTCTCCAGCTCGGCTAGATGAAGAAGAAAAATCCGCCGAAGAAGGCTCGGTCTGAGGGACTTTCTTTTTCAGATGAAAAAACTCCAAGGAATACAGTATCCACATGATGATGCTTTAGTTGTATCTCTTAATATGAACGATTATGATGTACACCGCATTTTAGTTGATAGTAGAAGCTCTGTTATTGTTTTGTATTTTGATGCTTTTGTAAAGATAAAATTGCGAATGAAGGATCTTTGAACTATAGACTCTACCTTGATAGAGTTCACTGGCAACACTATCACTCCTGAAGGGGTAATTACATTGGTGGTCCGAGCTGGCACCTGGCTCAATATAGTAATTGTTCATGCAGATTTTTAGGTGACCAAGCTTCGATCACCCTACAATGTAATCCTCGGAAGGTTTGAACAAATGTCCCCCAGAGCCATCATATCAATTCCACATCTTGCTATGAAATTCCCAACAGAATGGGGAGTGGTGATATTTCAAAAAAACCAAGCTGCGGCTCGATACTGCTTTGTTACCCATATCTAGCAACCCAAGAGGGGGGATGAATTGGGTTTCTTAAAATTTAAATTGGCTATCAAGTATATGCACTTATATTTCTTTTACAAATCAATATTGTGTAGTGAAGTGAATCTAATAAGAAATCAATCATAGAAAAAATATCATAATCAAACACATAATATTTATAGTGGCTCGATGCCAACCATGTACCTATATCCACTCTCCAAGAATACCTTGGGTATTTTACTAATCACCACTAGCTAACCTGGCTAGCAACACTTATTTTCGGCACAAGCAAGCCTTACAAATACAAATCCCAAGTAGACTTCTACCCAATCACATTTCACAACTGTGAAACAAATCAAAGCGTAAGTAATAGAATGTTTAATACAATAAGCTCCTAGATATAAGCAGATTAAACAACAAGAACACTTATCAACTTGAAGAGCTAATTCTGAAGTAGCTTCTTTAATAAATAACGTGCAGCACAAGAGAAGCCTACAAGGTAGCTTTGAATACTCTTCAATGAGGATAGATGAAGCTTTAAGACTACTTCAAGAATTAGCAATAAATGAACTCCGATGGCTTGAAAATAATCAAAAAATATTCCAACACTCCTCTAACAAATCTTTCTTTCAAATGATTTTTCTCTCAATATTTTTCACTAATATTTTTTTATTTTTTCTTTTTCAAAATCACTATCTTGTATACTTGTATATATCTCTCTTTTGAAACATGTTCAACGCTACAATTTATAAGAAGAGAATAGCCGTTGCATATTACCATTGGGAGATGAAGGAGAGAGAGATAGAGCAAAGCTTGGAAGGTGAACCGGCAAGAACAGTTCAGAAAATCCAATGAGTGAAATCCCATTCAATAAACATCGGTAGTCCATAGCCAAAGTAGCATGCCACTATCAAAGAATCGGCAACCTACTTTCCAAGCTAGCATGCCAACATAAAAGATGGCATCCCAAACATAAAAAGCCGGTAGCCAAAATATCTCATGAAAGAATCTAGCCGTGAGACATAAGAAACTGGTAT
This sequence comes from Calamus simplicifolius, assembly GCA_900491605.1. Classification (NCBI taxonomy): domain Eukaryota; kingdom Viridiplantae; phylum Streptophyta; class Magnoliopsida; order Arecales; family Arecaceae; genus Calamus; species Calamus simplicifolius. The sequence goes on from UESW01004080.1 coordinate 849,154, forward strand.
GCCAATTTGAAAAGTTGGTATTCCAACTTTGATTCCAAAAACAACCAGCCGAATGGAGCCTTTAAACATAGCATGCCAAAAAGCAAACATTAGCATGCCAAAATATATGCACAGGGAGCTGGCAGAGGGTTCAAAATAATTAGCATACCAACTCTAGAGACTAGCATTCCAACTTTTGAAGCAATAGGGAATCAGCTGAAGCATATGCCAAGGTATAAAACTGGCATTTCAATTTTGAAGAAACAGGGCATCAGCCGACGCAAAAGAAAATTAGCATGCCAAGGTATAAAATCAGCATTCCAATTTCTGAAGTAACAGGGCATTCCAAAAATCAATCACAAGGAACCAACCATTAGATAATAAATATATGCAAGCTAAGTAAACTAGCAATCGAAGGAAAACCGAAGGCAAACCAAAAATAGGCAGCTAAGGACAAAATTCGTCATTGATTTAAGATATCATAGAATTATAAATAGGAACTTCTAAGAATAATGAATCCAGTTCAAGACAATGCAAATATAATCAAACTTGAAATCATTTTGTAGAATGGACTTACATTATGAATCAATATACCTTGGGCTAAAGGAAGTGTATTGTTCCATGATGAATAACCTGAAATTGATTGAACTTGATAGATACAATATTAGTACAATACTTAATTATTTTATGTTTCATCAAAATCAATATGAGGTCAATAATCTCTTTCTTTTTATGATGACAAAACTATTAAGTATTCAATAAGAGATAAGTAATTCAATTGAAGCATTCCTTATAATTTTGAAGTATAAGATAGTGTGTGCCGAAATATATGTGTAGTATGCCGAAACATTGATTTTCAAAACATTTAGGCTATAATTTTCAAACTTCCCCTTTGGTTTTGAAACAATGAACTTTTCAAAAGTATGCATTCAATTTCTTTCAAAACAAAATTTTAAAACATTGAAAATCAGGATGTATGCTTTTCATTTCTTCCTCTTTTTGTCATTAATCAAAAAAAAGGTGAAAGAGTATGCATTTATCACTGTATGTCCTTTCTTCAAGGAATGAATTAAGTATAGCAAGTAATGATAAGAATAAAATTTTTAATATTAAGCAGTTATTATAAAGTACAAATGAAATTATATATGTCTTACAAACCATACATTGAAGCAGTGCAACATATGCAAGTTTTCTTGGAGAAGCTCTTTTAGATCAAATCCTATGTTATCGAGGCTTTACACGAGGCAAAGGAGTGGAAGAAGAGCACAAAGACTTTCATGCCGTGATGGAGTGGGTAAAGGTAGACTCCAAGATCTAAGTGAAGAGATTCGAAAGTAGGGTTGAATGGGTATTATTGCAGCTAGCTGAGATTGATGTGCGCATGGGAAGGCCAAGTAAAGGAGGCTAAGGTAGAGAGGAGGGTGGTGGAGCAAGAATTGAGGGCTTATGTGCTGATCCTAAGGTGGCTAAGTAGGAGAGAGGTTTAGGTAGTTGAGGCTAATGCAACAATAGTAAAGGAAACCCTAGTAAAAGAGTGATAGTTCTTGATTGAGCAAGGTATGGAGAAGGTGGTGGAGGAGTTTAGGGCATCAATTGAGTTTGAGTCAGTCTTGGTGAACTATTGATCGAAGCCTACTTTGATGCCAGGAGGGATGTAGTTGCAAAAATCTTAGATAAGTATTTTTGGCTTTAATCTCTCTTTCATAGACCTAGTCAAGGAGGTTAAGGAGGATCTCTGATAATATTGCTCCAATTTTTGTGGAGGCTTTACTATCCATCATTGAGAATGCTGCAAAAAAGTGCTACTTTATTTGTTGCGGAGGCTGCTAGTCATATCGTGGAGTAGTCATCAATTGTAATCCTAGCTATATGGCCAAAACTAGCAAAGATGCTCCACCTCCAATGATTAGTGCGGTTGATGATAGTGATGAGGTGGATGAGAAGAAGACTCTGCAGCTATTTTAAAGACAAAAAATGCCTCAAAATACTAGCTCCTCTTGATCTTTCTATCTCCTATTCTCCTTTTTCTATATTTTTCTTATTTATTCTTTTTTTTTTGTAGGAACTTTATTTGTGTGTTAATGAAAGGGTACATCCTTTTCATATTGCGGTCTCTTGCTTGCTAGTTTGTGGAGATCATTTTTATTCCATAATATGTTGTTCCTTGTTAGAATTTTCCCACATTTAGACTCCTCACTCTTCTTGAATTTGATGGCATGCTCTTCCACAAGCTTTTTCCCTTGTAGAATTTGGCCCTTGGGACCTAGCTTGCATGAATTTTTGAAAGAAGAGTTGAATGGTCCTTTCAAGGAAAGTTTTCTAAGGAGACTGCTAACCTTGGTAGAGCAGCCCCTTACTTTGTTGGATAGGAGAAGCATTTTGACGGGATCTATCAATGGGGTTGTTTGCGTCTTCCTCCAAGGGGAGTTTCTTTAAGCAGACTTTTAATGATTTTTCTTATCTTTCTCTCTAGTATAGTTTTCTTAGGTACATCGGCTTTTTAGTAGAGTAGATCTCTTGTTAGGTAAAGAGAGTTCTTCTACGCAGTTTTTTTGAAGAATTTGCTTTTTCTTCAAAGTAAAATTTTTCTAGTTAGATTGGCTCCCTAGTAAAATTGACCTTTTCTTGCCCAGTGAAAAGAGTTCTTTTGAGTAGTTATTAGAAAAATCTATTCTCTTTTTTCTTGAGTAGAGTTTTTCTAAGCAGACTTGCTCTGTAATGGAACAAACCTCTTTTAAGCAGTTGGCTTTTTAGCAGAACATATTTTCTTTTCTTACTCACAGAGGAGTGTTCTTCTAAACAAATTGACTCTCTTACAAAGCAAACTTTTTTCTTTGCTCAACAAGGAGAGTTTTCTAAGCAGTCTTTAATAAATTAGGTATAACATTATCATCCAACCTTCATTGATGTATTTTAACTTTTTATAAAGTTTACTCAACAACAAACACGATAGAAGTGATCTCATGCTAAAATTAATTATAACTATGCTATTTTTATTTATTGCTTAAGATGCATCCTAACATTGTAAACAATTGAGCACTTAGGTCACGAGTCAAATGTTTTCATACATTTATTTTTGACCATTAATTTAAGCCCTCTAAAGATTGCCCATGATATTCTAATACTACACGTTTGATCTTTGCATGAATATCAAGGTATGGGTATTTTTGTCGTACAAATATGTTAAGAACAAACAAAAAGAAAGTAGGAGGTGGGGGGAGGACAACAATTTTGCACCTAGGAACCTAAACCGTCCAAACCAAATTACACGCTCATGAATTACTTTCACCATGACATTGTAATTGGTCTTCATCTATCTTGTTCCTGTCTATTAAAATGTGCATTTCAACAATCATCTGATTTTGAAAATCATTAATTCAAAGAAAACATGAAGAAAGCTAAAGAGCACAAGCCAGCTTAAAATGCCCGTACAAACATTTGGCAGCACAAGAGCAAATACGTCCCTGCGTACATGCATGATGCACTGATCATCTATGAATTTCCCAGTAGAAGCAAGAGATTTTCCCTCCCGTTGCCTGACCTGCTGATCCTACTTCAGAACAATTAACAATTAGATTGATTTTTTAAGAATTAGCTTGGTTTTTCATGAAAAAATTAAAGACATTGGTTGCTATAGGGATCACAAGAACGCTTCCCATCTTTTGCAAACCGGCTTACTTAATTTCTCGTAGGATTGTTTCTTCACCCTAAATCGTCCCATTCTACAAACCACTCTACTATTTTGCCGATTCATTGATAATTTAACAATTCCAATGATAAATAGACTAACCCATGATTCACCAACAAACTAGATGGTTTGGTGGAATAATCCCCTATACCCAATATTAAATCTCATGTCGGTACAAATTCGTTAATCATTCTATAACTATATTTCTGTTGGAAGAGGAGAAGATATTTTCTTTTGGGCAAATTTCTGGATTCTTTCTTTTTTTTTCATCCTCAAACGTGAAAGGATACATGGCCTTTTATAATTACAAAATGACCCTTGGTCTTCCACAATACTTAATTCAAAATAGTAACTTCCTATGCAATAACAGCAACTTCCTATACAGCAATTAAATAACATCAACTTCCTATGCAGTAATTAAATAACAGCAACTTCCTATGCAGCAATTTCCAACAATCAAGTTTAGTTTCCAACACCCCCCTTTAAACTTGATTCTTCATGACTCCAAGCATGCTTCTTAACTTCTTGAACTCTTCTTCATTGAGGGCTTTTGTGAAGATATCAGCTACCTGATCTTTTGTTGAAATGTGGAGAAGTTGTACTTCTTGATTTTTAATACAATCTCGAATGAAGTGAAATCTTGTATCAATATGCTTACTTCGATCATGGAAGACTGGATTTTTTGCAAGTTGTATAGCAGATTTGTTATCAACAAAAATGTTGGTTGGCTCTTCATGTGAAATCTTCATTTCTTGTAGTAGTCTTTGAAGCCAAAGTGCATGACAAACACAATTTGCTGCAGCAACATACTCTGCTTCACATGATGAAAGTGTAACAATTTGTTGTTTCTTTGAAGACCATGTAAATGCTCCACTTCCAATATAAAAGGCAAATCCACTCGTACTTTTTCTATCATCAATATCTCCTGCCCAATTGCTATCACAAAAACCAACTAATTTTATTGGATTAGTAGATGAATAGAAAATACCATAATCTTGCGTACCTTTGATATATCAAAGGATTTTTTTGCAACAATTAAATGATCCATTCTTGGCTTTTCCATGTAACGACTTATAACTCCAACACTATAAGCAATATCCGGCCTTGTATTTGTAAGATATCTTAAGCTTCCAACCAAACTTTTATAATATGTTGGATTGACAAGATCTCCTTCTCCATCTTTACTTAATTTAGTATTGTATTCAATTGGGGTGGTGCTTGAATTGCAATTCTTCATCTTGAATTTCTCCAAAATTTTCTTTTGTATATTTGCTTTGTGAAATAAATATGCCTTTATCTGATTGATTTACTTCAATACCTAGAAAATAAGACATTAAGCCAAAATCATTTGTTCTTTGATCATTGAAGTCTTGAAAACTTCAATCGTTGCAAGATTATTTCCTGTGAATATCAAATCATCCACATATAGACAAACAAATAGAACATCACCAACATGATTAGGCTTCATATAAAGAGAATGTTCAAGAAGGCATTTTTGAAAACCATTTTCAGCAAAATACTTGTCAATCCTTGTATTCCAAGCTCGTGGAGCCTGTTTCAATCCATAAAGAGCTCGTTTGAGTTTGTAGACTTTGTCTTCTTGTCCTTTTTGAATGAAACCCAAAGGTTGTTCTACATAGACTTCTTCATTCAAATATCCATTCAAAAAAGCTGATTTCACATCCATTTGAAAAATTTTCATTTCATTTGAGCTGCTAAGGAAATGAGAAGGCGTACCGTTTCCATTCGAGCAACAGGAGAGAAAACTTCATCATAGTCAATGCCATATTGTTGTTTGTAGCCTTTTACTACCAAGCGGGCTTTGTGTTTTTCTATTTCTCCACTTGCATTTGTTTTTGTTTTATACACCCATTTGACTCCAATGGCTTGATGACCTTGGGGAAGATTTGTGAGTTCCAAGTGTCATTTTTCTCTATTGATGAAATTTCTTCATGCATGGCATTTCTCCATTTTTCTTCTTTATTTGCTTCATAAAACTCAATTGGATCATAACCTGCAAAAAGACAAAACATAGTATAATCATTAGCATCAAGACGCCTTGTGACGTCAAGCAATTCTTGCACACTCCGAGTTTTGTGTGCTCTATTTGAGGATGAGCCACTGGAACTTTCTTGTGGAGATGAATGTCTTGGACTTTGTTGTGGAGTTGATGGAATTTCTTCTTGATGTTGTGACTCTTCTTCTTCATTATTTTCTTACCTTTTATTGTTATCTTGCCAGCTCCACATTTGCTTTTCATCAAATTCAACATCTCTTGAAAAAATCACTCTCTTTGTAATAGGATTATACAACTTATAGCCACTTGAATTTTCAGCATATCCTAAAAGAATACACTTTTCTCCTTTGTCATCAAGTTTGATCCTTTTCTCATCAGGCACTTTGACATAAGCAACACTTCCAAAAATGCGAAGATGATCAACCTTAGGCTTGTATGAACTCCATGCTTGCTCAGGTGTCATATTGTGAAGCCTTTTTGATGGAAATCTGTTCAACAAATAAACTGCACAAGCAACTGCTTCTCCCCAAAATTCTTTAGGCATATTTTTATCTTTCAACATACATCGAACCATATTTAAAATAGTTCGATTTTTTCTTTCTGAAACCCCATTTTGCTGAGGTGAATAAGGCATAGTAACTGATGAAAAATTCCTTGTGCTTTGAAAAAATTTGAAAACTCTTTGGATAAATACTCACCACCACGATCCGATCTCAAAGCTTTAATTTGAAAACCACTTTGTTTTTCAACAAGCAACTTAAATTCCTTAAATTTTTGAAACACTTCACTCTTTTTTTTTAATAAATAAACCCATGTCTTTCCAGAATAATCATCAGTGAAGGAAAGATAATATTCATTACCTCCCATAGTTGTTGGTTTGATTGGGCCACAAACATCTGAATGTATCAATTCCAATGGTTTTGTTGCTCTTCTTGATCTTCCTGAAATGAAGGTTCTCCTTTGTTGCTTTCCAACTATGCAAGTTTCACATTTTTCCTTAGACATTTTCAGCCAAGGCATTCCTGTCACCATATTCTTGCTAGACAAAAGTTTTAATCCATCAAAGTTTAAATGTCCATATCTAAGATGCCATAGAGTAGAGTCATCAAGACTTTGTGTTAACATACAAGAGGAGCCATCAACATGCAAACTTAGCTCAAACATTCTATTTTTTGACATAGGAACATGTGCAATAAGAGTATTGTTGTTGTCTCTGATAGAAAGACCCAATTCTTTCATGTGAATGTCATAGCCTTTTTCAAGCAATTGGCCCAAACTAAGAATGTTATTTTTAATGTCTGGAACATAATAGACATCTGAAATAAAATTTTGAGTGCCATTTTGAAGCTTGATAAGGATTTTACCTTTCCCTTCAACTGGCCTTTTAGAGAAGTCTCCAAAAGTCACCGAGCCTTTGAAGCTTTCATCCATCTTAAAAAATGTCCTTTATCCCACACATATGATTGCTAGCACCTGTGTCTAGATACCAAGTACTTCTTTTGATAGCACCAGTAATGTTATTGTAGGCCAAAAGTAGAGTTACTTCTTCTTCTTGTTCTTTTGTAAAATAAATTTTCTCATCAACATAATTAACATTATCTTTGTACCAACAATCTTTAGCATAGTGCCCATATTTTTTGCAAATAAAACATTGTAGTGCTTGTTGTCCATACCTTCCTCTTCCTCTAGGATTAAAAAATCTTCCTCTACCACGACCTCGGGCATGGTGGTCTCTTATGTCTCCTTGACTTCTTTGAGGTTGATCTTGATGAAATCTTCACCTCTTCCTCTTCTTCCACGGCCTCGATCATGGAAACTTGTTTGATCTTTAAGATCACCTTTTTCTTGTAGTGTAAGATTTGTTTGAAGTACTTGCTCGATGGGTTTCTCCTCCATCCTTTTAGACAGCTTTTGCTCATGTGCTTGTAAAGAGCCCATGAGTTGCTCTATAGTCATCTCTTCTAATTCCTTTGATTCTTCAATGACTACAACAATAAAGTCAAATTTTGCATCTAAAGAGCGCAAAATTTTCTCCATGATTCGAACATTAGTAATTTCTTCACCATTTCTTTTCAATTGATTGACTATAGACATCAATCTTAAAAAATAATTAGAAATTGACTCCCCAGTTATCATTTTGAAAGATTCAAATTCAGACCTCAAAGATTGTAGCCGAATCTTTTTCACCTTTTCTGCTCCTTTATGTGCCTTATGCAATAAGTCCCATGCCTCCTTTGATGTTGCAGCTCCAGCGATAATCTCAAATGTGCCTTCATCTACACTTTGGTATAGTGTGTAGAGAGCCTTCTTGTCTTTCTTTTTAACTCCTTATGTTGCTTTCTTTGCTCTTGTGTGAGCATTGCTTCACCTTCGGTCGGCTCCATGTAGCCGTCTTCTACAAGATCCCAAACATCAAGGGATCCAAGCAAAGCCTTCATTTGGATACTCCAATTGTCATAGTTATCTTTGGTGAGTTTGGGTATTTGGGATTGAACAAAGTTCATGGAGGCCATGGATCTTTTGTGGCTGGTACCAAATTTGTTGGAAGAGGAGAAGATATTTTCTTTTGGGCAAATTTCTGGATTCTTTCTATTTTTTTTCATCCTCAAACGTAAAAGGATACATGACCTTTTATAATTACAAAATGACTTTTGGTCTTCCACAATACTTAATTCAAAATAGCAACTTCCTGCAATAACAGAAACTTCCTATGCAGCAATTAAATAACAACAACTTCCTATGCAGCAATTAAATAACAACAACTTCCTATGCAGCAATTAAATAACAGTAATTTCCTATGCAGCAATTTTCCAACAATCAAGTTTAGTTTTCAACAATTTCTTAATCCAGATCGTCGTGGCCATTAATGTCCAGGGCCTTTTGGAGGACTACGTGAGGGTGTAGGTGGAACGTACGTTGGGGATCTTCCCAAAATTTTGCGCAAACGCCATGGAAAAACTACACCTCCACAGTTGCGGCAACCAGTAGATTTCTTTGAGTTCTTAGGAACAGCTGCTGAAAAACCAGGTCAAATAAGAGAGTTTAGCCAGAGCTAGTCATAAGGTACGAATTGTAAAAATCAAAGCGTGGAGGACTTGAGAGTACTTATTATTGCTGCTGCTTGGGCGTAATATGGAGAGGAAACCATTAGGATGAGCAAGGTGAGGAGAAGTATTGCCATCAGAAACCCTAGAGATAGAGACTTCATGATGAAGGACAGAGAGGCAGTGAAGCGAATTGTGAATGAAGGATAGAGAGAAAACTACAAGGATATTTATTTATAAGAATTGCTGGTTGGAAGAAAGTCCTCCGTCCTGTGAATCACTATTTTAACATTTGAATGTGTCAATCATTGACTCGGAAATATTCATGCTCTGGAAATTTGCATGCTTTAATTGCTTTGTTGACTGGACTTTGTGGTCTTTTACGTGATAATTAAGAATACTTCTCTGACAGAATATTATCGAGACCACTCTACAGGAATTATATTTTATGTGTGTTAATAAAAGCTATCAGGCCCTAAGCATCCCCTGGTTGCCAGTCCAATTGAGGTGGAAGTCTTTCAGTCTTCAGTCTTCACCTTGCTTTGAAGAGTCTCTTGGCCTGGTGCGATACCCCCTCAACGTGAAGCGCTCGGTGCGCTTGCAATGCCCCCCCACGCGCTTACGCTTGCACGCCAAGCCTCCCATATCCCCCTACTTCGTTTCCCCTACCGAACAAATTAAGCGCTCCCCTCCACCTGTTTCGAATCGTCAACCAGTCGAATATCATGCGGCCAACGCACGCCAAACCGGCCGGTCGTGCTGTCACGATACAAACCAATAGACAGTAGAGGTGCAACTTGAGTCGGATTCGAATTTAAATCGGTCTAATTTATAATTGATCCGGATTCGAATTGCGATCAATCCAAACCCGAGATAATTCGAACCCGAGGATGGGGATAGCATATCGACACTAGGTTTTTGATGGTGGCATTGAGGGCGCTAATCGGATCAAACGATATGGCAACTTGAGAGCGAGGAGGACAAGTCCGTGGTTGCAGGCGAGAAAAAGGACAAACATAAAGGTGGACCATCCGCACATTTTGTTTCACTTTCTTTCTCCTCTTCTTTGTTTACGGCACCACCATCCCTGCAACGAGGCGTTGCAGCGAGAGAGAGAGAGCGGGAGAGAGAGGTAGAGGGAGGCCGCGCCTTGTGTGAACCGGGGGAGTTTTTAGTGTTTGAAATGATGAAAATGAACGTAGATTGATTCGATCAGACGGAAGTGAATGGACTAATGAAAAATGTGATGGAGGGTGTTTTGGTAAATGTGAAGGGATGGTTTTCAAAATGCTTCAGGTTGTGTGGTGAGCATCGGGAGGCGAGCTGGAATTGGAGCTTTTTCCGCTTTTGTCGCCTTTCGCAGGAGGAGCTTGCGAAATAAATAACCATTCGGTTTTTTAAAAAATATACCTCCCATAACCAGCCGCCCGAGTAAAAAATAAGTTGTACGGCATAGAGGCTCAGATGTCACAAATCTCAGTGTTCTCTTTGATCCGTGAACGATAAAGACATCAAGTCAAGCAATGGTCAGCATCCTCGACTGCTGCAATTTCTTACTGCAGGGCGAAGTATTGGGTCATTCACTTTTTCGTTCTTTTATTATGTCTATCTTGCAAGCAAGCTTATCATTCTCTTCGCAAGAGTAGGTATGAGCTCGACATGGTGTCTTGCTTGATCCATTTCTCATTTACCTTGTCGTTTTCTATTTCGGAAGTAAGATGTGCAACGATGAAGCGAAAGAAAAAAAAAGAGAGGATCCGACATGAAGTGGTTTCCGAGAGGGTGTCTTCCTTCGCACCATCATGTGCCTTGGCTGTCGGAGTTGTTACCTTGTCTGTTGTTTCTATTTGGCAAACAGTTGTTTCCTTGCTTCTGAGAAGCTAAACATGGCCAATTTTTTTACCTCTATACCTTTTTAAATGCCTCTGTGTGAAGACTAGCTGGCATTTTTCAGGTGCAATAAAACTGTAGCTGGGAAGTGGCCGTGCCCGTGGCCCATTTATTTTTTTCTACAATGTTAAAGCCCCGAGTCAAGTTTATGCGTTCGGCAAGGGATTTTTTTTTCGTCTCTGGGATCCATAATTCGGTATTTATTTTCTTTGAAAAAAATATTTTATTTTATTTTATTTTTTTCATCAATCCAAATTTCAACCTGAAACTTAACCCGAACCTAATTTTTAAAAATAGGGTTAGGATTGAGGTTTTACAAATAGAGTTAGGGTTAGGGTTAGGATTGACATTTTACAAATAGGGTTAGGATTAAAGTTGAGAAAAACCCGAGTTTCATGAGCCCAAGTTGTACCCCTAATAGAGAGTATGCAAGAGCTTCAATTCTGAATCAAAATTTGATTTAAATAATTATAATAATAAATTAAATATTTATTAATATATAGGGTTCAAACACAACTTATAAAAACTTTTGAACATGAACATTGAAGCTAGATACATTATGACTTCAAAAAAGAATACAATAATAATTATATGAGCTAACAATTTTGTAGAAAATTGTTGGGGTTTAGTCCCTGATGAATAGCAGTGGGAACAACCTTGCTGGAGAAGAAACCTGGGCTTTCATCCGTTGTCAACAATTAGGTCTGTAGTCTCTTGATCCAAGATTCAAGATTGGTGTAGCGGTAAAGCCTTGGCTCTTGACCTTCTTGATCTTGGGTTCAAAACTATAGCCCTTTTTCTCCTAAAGAATTATTAAAAATAATTCTACCTCTTCACGTGGTTTTTCTTTCAACGCTTCCGGGCTCCTCTCCGTCCGCCACCGAGCCGAGCGGGCTCCTCTCCGCCCTCTTCTTGGAATTAATTCCACGCATCCGCCCCCGCCCTCTTCTTGAATTAATTCCACGCATCCGCCACGGGCTCCTCTCCACCCTCTTCTTGAATTAATTCCATGCATTCCTTTCTCACCACCGAGCGGGCTCTCTCCACCCTCTTCTTGAATTAATTCCACCGAGCGGGCTCCTCTCCGCCCTCTTCTTGAATTAATTCCACGTCTCCACGCATTCCTTTCTCGAGCGGGCTCCCTTCACGTGATCCAACCACCGAGTGGGCTCCCTTCACGCGATCTAGGGAATCCATCCAAGGACTCCAGCCTGATCCAGGGCGAGCGGTCTCCTCTCCGCCCTCTTCTTGAATTAATTCCACGTCTCCACCCATTCCTTTCTCACCACCGAGCGGGCTCCCTTCACGCGATCCAGGGCATACGCCCAAGGACTCCAGCGCGATCCAGGGCATCTGTCCAAGGGCATTCCTTTCTCACCACATCCAGGGCATCCGTCCAAGGACTCCAGCGTGATCCAGGGCATCTGTCCAAGGACTCCAGCAACACGGAGGAAGAAAATTATCTTGGGAGAAAAGAATATTTTCTATTCCATCCAAACCCTAGCGACTAGAGTTTAAATACATCCATGAGGTGGGCCAGGCCCAGACTCAACAAAAACTCACATGGACTAATCCAATGAGATTAAACTAATCCCTAAGCCCGTGTACACCCGTGACTTGATTTAATCTCAACCCTTAGACTAAAACCCAGTCCAAGACAAGTTAGCCTCTCCAGGCCTTGAAAGCACGCCTTGATAGCACCACACCAGGCCCAACAATCTCTACCTTGGTGCTTTCAAGGCCTTAGCACGCCCACCGTGTCCATCAGCTGCAATCCCTACAAAAGTTGTCCCATGAAAAAACCTTGGTCAATGTATTGCTGGGTTCTCCTTGGAGTGTACCTTCACCAGCTCCACTCCACCTTCTTCCATCCACTCTCTGTAGTCGAAGCCTTCCTTCCGAAAGTATCCTTTGGCTACTAGTCCTGCCTTGTACCTGATACCTCCGTACTCTGAAGGCACTTTCTTGCACTGATAAACCCATTTGCAATCAATGGGTTTCTTTCCTTGTAGCAGCTGGACCACCTGCACATGCCAGTCCTGTGGAGAGACTGCATCTCCTCTGCCATAGCCTGCATCTCCTGCCATAGCCTGGACCCATCTATCTCTATCCTGGCTGTTCTGGCCTCCACAGCCTCCTGATAGGTGTAAGAGTCTTCATTCGCTGTCACTAAGGCATATGATACCGAATTCTCGAAGTCGTATCGAACTGGTAGTCACACGTTTCTCCTGGGCCTGTGCAGTGCGATCCCAGTATCAGTCCCTTGCCCAGCTGCATCCTCATGAGTCCTCTGCTCAGCTACATCCTGCTGAACTTCCTGACTTCTTACCTCTCTGTCAGTCCTCTATCTGAATCTCAAATCCTCCTGATCTACTAGCAAATGGCATGACTGTGTATAAGGTTATCTGACTAGTATTACCGTGTTTCACCTCCTATAGTCCCTGCTATACATCTGTACCATCTCTGCTATGGAGAATCGAGCTCTCATCGAAGGTCACATCTCTACTGATGAAAAACATAGAAAAAAAAGTAAAAATCAATTTCATCTTAAGGACTGATCTATTGAGAAGATATTTGATTCCTTGAACCAGTTGTTTAAAACAATCTCATGATGAAATGTTGAGCATAGCAAGCTTACTAGCCAACAAATGCAATAAGGAGGGAAAAAAACAAAAAAATGAGAATTATAGCAGATTATGCAGTCGATTTAATGAATCGCTTCAATTCATTTATATTTATGGCCATAAAGTAAAACAACAATAATAATTAATTTGTTTCAAATATTTTTGCAATTATGTTCAACAGCAATAAGAGTACAATGTGTATTGTAAATAAAGTAATAATAAACAACATGTTTTCAATACTGCTATTTCCACAAATACATTGCCATTTGGAAGCTTTTTTTTTTTATTGAAAATGAAAGAATCTCTTTTGTTTTCAATTAGAAGGTGAACTTTTTGCAAGAACACTGAAACCAATATTGCATGCTTCAACAATATATCGTATAGGTGTCAGGTTGAGAGTAGAATGAAAAGGATCAGAACATAACTATCTATTCTCCTACATTACAATTGTTACATCCAGTTCATTACACTCTTCCCTGAGATCTTCATGCTACCTTCTATTTTGCTTTTTTCCTGAAGGTCATACACATGGACTGACCGGTTAAATTAACCTAGTATAGGCTTCCCTAATGTGATTTTCTTTGGCTTCCAACGGACAGAAAATCCTCTAAAGGATATGATTTGATGCCATAAAAGTGAGCTTGAGTTTTGTTACTCACTCGACATATTCATACATGGGTTAAAAAGAGGAATTGTGGATTATCTCATTTACAGAATAAAATTTGAACAGGTAAGGATGAAGGAATTCTCTAGGGTAACATTTTATTCTATTATTTTGATGATACTATATATATAGAAAAATTGCTTAAACCTTCTAAAGAAACAACAAGTTTCTATTGAAGAAAAAAGACAGATATTCCAAAGGTATGATCTCTTTGCTGTTGGTGAATTAATTAGGTGTTCTATGCTAAGTCTAGAAGGGCATCCGAACATATTTAAAGTACCCAAAAATAATTTATTGGTAGTCAACTTGAACCTCAAGATAGGCCATCACAATTTTCATGACCATACCCAATAGATTTCATCCCAACTGTTTAAAACAATCTCATGATGAAATATCATTGCACAAATCAAAAATTTCTAATACCATGATTTAAGAGAGAAGCTTAGAAAGTTGAAGAAATAGAATACTAAAAGAAATTTCTGGCCGATGGTAGGGCTAAGAACCAGATATCTGATTTCTTGGATGGCCTTCTTATCGATTTTTGTTAGGGGATCGAATTATGAGCAAAAAGAATAGCAAAGCAGAAGGTCGAATATCTATTAGGGATAGAAAGGAGTGGTGCAAAAGAGAAAAGAAGGAATGATTTATCTCACCTGAGAGGATCCGAAATCAGGATCGAAAAGAGAAAAGATAGGGAGCACGATTAGGGTTTCGTCGGTGTCGGAAAGAAAAGAGGGGCCTAAAGATTAAGAAAAAGTTTGAGGCCGATGCTTTTAAGCATCGTTAAGCCTTGACACTTAAAAGTGTCGTTAAAGGCTTAATTACCAATGCTTTCAAAAAGCACCGATAGGCTTCAAAAGGAAAAAGAAAAAAATTTGGATAAAAATAAAATATGTCATTTTTTTGATGCTTTTAAGTATCAGTAATTCTTCGATGCATAAAAGTCTCGGCATCCTTTCATAAGTTTCCGATGCCATCTAAAAGCATCAGAAAAAAAAAACCCTTGCTATTATTCAATTTTGTTGTAGTGTCGTAATGTATGCCCAAAAGCAAAAGATTTACCTATCCATGAAAATGCTAGATTAAAGATACTTGTGATTAGGAGGAGACAATCTGAAGCACAAATATTGCTGGGATAAGTTCAACAGGATGCCAATAATGACTCTCCTGTTCTGCAAAGAAATTTAAATTTTGTAAAGTTATAGAAAATAAAATAATATTTGAAAACATATATTAATTTTCAAAGTTAAGAAAAAATAAAGAAAGACTAGAAAAACAATCTTGGTAGATAGCTTTGAAACTAAAATAAACTATAAAATAGGAAACAATGAGTAACTGTAAGCAAAACTAAAAAGGACGACTCGTTGGAGTCTCACAGACCAATATCCTATTGATCGACCTGACCCAAGTGCACCTATCTTTACGTAAACTTCTCATGTTTTCATCAACATTCAGCCTTGTGTGGAACCTTTCGAAATCAAATGAGAAGAAGAAAAGCATTCAAGTCGCACGAAAGTTGCTATGTAATCACAGAACAGAATGGCAAAGTCACATGATAAAAGAACTCTCACAAAAAGAATTAACATAAAAATTTCAGCTCTCCCAAGGCTTGTTAGCTTTTTTTCAATTCCTTAGAATATAGCTAATGTTGAGAAAATAAATGATAACAACAAAAAATAGTTTCTAATAGGACTTCCAACTCTTCTAAAAACAATTTCTAGACAAAGAGAGTAAGAAAAACTGACTTCAATTAAAAAAAAAAAACATTTTTATTTTTTGATGACCATGAAAAGACATTTTCATAATAACTATGACTTCGTAGGTGATGACAAGTTTTCAATAAATTAGCTATAACATCAACATCCAACTGTCATTGAGGTGATTTAACTTGCTTTGGAAAGCTTACTCAATAACAGGCACAACAGAAGTGATCTCAGACCAAAATTATAACTATGCTATTTTAATTTTTTAAAATTTTGTTACCACTCAGGATGCATCCTAATAGTAAGAAAAATTGAGCTCTTTGGTCACAAGTCAAGTGCTATCATGCTTTTTCGTTTAACCATCAATTTAGTCTTCCTAATGATTTCCCATATGGCACTTTAATGCTGCTTAATTATTTGATCTTTGCATGAATATCAAGAAAAGTGTATTTTTCAACCTACATCATACATAAAAAAAGAAAAGTAGGGGTTGGGGGAGGACGATACAAAAGTTGAAGTTATAATCTAAACTGTCAAAATCAAATAACATTCTGATGAATTACACATTCATCATGACATTGTAATTGGTCTTCATCTATCCTATATCCAAGTCATCTATTGATTTTGTGTGTTTTAATAATCATCTTGATTTCACAAAATAATTAGTCAAGTGAAAACATGGAGAAAACTATAACTATGCTAATTTACGGTTAATACAAACATTCAATAGCACAAATAGAAGCCATTCATACATACATGATGCACTGATCATCTATAAATTTCTCTCAAGCAGAAGCCACATTTTAATATTATATATTTTATATGTTAGAGATAAGAAATACGAAACACAATCACGAGCATGAATTTTAATATTATATATTTATATAACTATGCTACTTTTTATTGTATAATTACCTATATTATGAATATTTTCATGAGAGACTATTAATGAAGTCTATTTTTCATTAAAATGATGATGATAATGATAAAAAAGTATGCATATTATTGATAAATAAGTTATAAAAAAATATAAAATGGGATGGGCGCATTTAGATTAGTTGTGTAATGCCTCATTATGGGCGAGTCCGTGACATCTTTATATAACCTATCACTAGTGAGAGTGTGTCACCTCTCTTTCTTTCTTCCTGTAGTTGCCACCGATGAGAGTTTAACATCTCTTTCTCTCTAGAGCTCATGAGAGTATGGCATCTCTCTCTTCTTCTTTATAACTGACCAGTGGTGGAAGTATATAGTACCCCTCTCTCTATAGTCAGCCACTAATGCAAATGTGGCATCTTTCTTTGTAGCTAGCTACTAACTGAAAGGTAGCACATCGCTCTGTCTATCTCTTTATACCCAACCTTTAGCGGGATGTAGCGTCTCTTTTCTTTTTTTTTTTCTTTTTTTTTTTGTATGGTCAGCCACTAGCGGAAGTGTGGCCATAGCCAATTCATTACTAAAATATGATGAGTTGATTAAATAAATGCAATATATTGAGGAAAAGAAGGTGTCTGTGAGAGTAATGCCTAGTATAGCTATGGCCAGTCTAATATCAAAGTGTTGAATCCAATATGTAATTCTTAATATTAAGTTTAAATAGTTATGAATGAATGATATGAAATTTATCATAAACCATGAATCTAAAATTGTTTTGGAATGATATTACAATCAAAATTATGAAATCTTGACATATATGCCATTATTATACTATTATGAGCTATACTATGAGTTATGATTGTAAACATCATACTATTTCCTTGAATTTGCAATGTTACTTAGTCGTGGCATAATCGACATTGAGATAATACAGTAATTGACTTTAACCAGTTCTAAATGATTTTAATTTATGTTAATGTGCATGGAAAAAGATTTCTTATGAAGCTATGAGCTCACATTATCAATTTTTTTTGCTTTTTTCCTTTTTCCAAGCTACAAGATAATTAGTTCTAAGGTACATGTTTAGAAATTTTGAAGAGGGCGTAGCTAGTTTTTCTATCCAATAATCAATATGTCTGAACTTTATATTTTGGATTGTTGAATTATTAATGAGATATTTTGATTTATCATTGTGCTTGCTGGTTTAGAACGGAAGCCTCGCATGATTTCGAAGGTCAAGTCTTAGGAATTATACGGCTATCTCACGTACGTGGTCAATCAAGCAATGGGTTAGGGTGTAACACCTTCCTTCCCAGAATCACTGTTCTATTTTGCTTATTGATTAATAATATAACAATTGCAATATAATAACCCATGATTCAGACTGGACGGTTTGCTGGAACGGTCCCATATACCCGTTATAAGATATCATATTGAAACAAATTCGCTAATCATTTCCTGACCATATTTCTTAATCCAGATCACCACGGCCTTCAGAGCCAACTGGAGTATTTTGCGAGGGTGTAGGTGGAGTATACACTGGGGATCTTTCCAAAACTTTGCGTAGCCGCCATGGAAGCACTACACCTCCACGGTTGCTGCAACGTGTAGAGTTCATCGAGTTCCCAGGAACATCTCCTGAAAAAAATAAACCATGTCAAGAAAGAGAGTTAAGCCAGAGCCAGTCATAAGGTAGGAAGGATAAATCAAAGAATGAAGGACTTTCAAAGTACTTGCTGCTGCTTCGGCGTACTTTGGAGTGGAAACCAGTAGGATGTACAAGGTGAGAAGTATTGCCAGCAGAAACCCAGGACGTAGTGACTTCATGAAGGACACAGGCAATGAAGAGTGATGTGAATGAAGGTTGAGAGTAACTGGAAGGATATTTATAATCAATGGTTGCTTGAAAGAAAGTCTTCCATGTGAATCACTATTTTGACACATCAACGTGCGAATCGTTCTAATGCTGGTCCATAGAAAAATTCTATGATTTGTTTTGTTAACCGCAGATGGTTGACTTTGTTGCGTATATCTACTTTGAGGTAATAGGAATAGATCCGATGATATATATCACAGTATTTAGATCATCACTCTACGTACAATAATTTTCCAAGCTTGAATAAAAGCTACCAGGCATATCGTGGTTGCTAGTACTGTTAGGATGGCAGTCTACAGTCCTCACACCAAGATGCGAAGAAAGTTTCTGAACTACCTTTCCTGGCACTGTAAGTTTGTAGTCAATTCTATGCTATGAACACAAATTTCATGCATGCGTTCATGGTCCAACGTACATTGGCCAGCATCTTCGTGGCATTCAAAATAAAAAAGTTAAAATCTTTAATGCTAATGGGAACCATATAAATCCATCCGCATCAATAATCCAACGACGTTTTGAAGGCATATATGAAGACAAAGAGCTTAAGCGTGATAAGCGGGCAGTCAAGAAAAGACTTGTTAAACTTTGAGCAAGATATATAACGCGACAGCATGGGAGTGATTACTGCTAGCTCTACCTCAATATCCAATGACCGAAACGATTGATAAAATTTCCATACCATTTTCAACGTTTGTGCGTCTACTTTCTAGCCGTTAAATAGCATTTTCAACGTTTGTGTGTCTACTTTTTAGTCATTAAATATTGGATTAAGAGTAATGGTACTGAAGTGATTCCAGTCAGATAAAGAGTACCTTGTGCCACACGGTAGAGGAAAGTTAGGATAAAAAGATTGGTGTGATTCACAAAGATTCACTTTTATGGTCTAAATTAAAAACGATATAGAAGTTTGGTCGCCGTACACTACTGGATCGATGTCCTCTCATTCATTGTTGCTGTTTTTGATTTTAGAAATTATCATTTGATAATATATTACAGAACCACATTTTATATATTGATGGCTTAACAGAAATAAGAGAGGAAGACATTGAATTCTCTATTAAATTTGCTAACCAAACTATTTTTACTTTTCAGAAATATATTACAAAAAATCGTGTTGATTATTGTATTTTTTGTAATCATGAGAAAATATATGTCTTGTTTATTATTTTCTTTTTATCAACTATATAATATATTTTTATTATTTTTCTATCAACTTTTCTAACTAATTTTGAATTACAATAATTTTAAAATATTTTCTCTAATTTAACATGACTATGGTATATCATATCGAGTTTACCGTTTCATACTATTTCCAAACGGAGCCTCAATATACAGAGCTCTCTAAATCTCAGTATGCTGAACATTATCTAAAAAAAAATTAAAATTTTTTAAAGTTATAAAGAAATAATAAAAAAATTAGAAATATAATTTAACTAGGAGGTTTTGAATTCGAAATAAAACTACAAAATGAGAAATAATGGAGAACTTAAGTAAAACTAGTGGGATAATTAGTTGGAGTCCCATTGATCAATCTTATTGACCTGATCAAAAGTTGCATCTACTTTTATTCAGACTTCTCATGCTTTGACCAACATTCAACTGACTTTGTGTAAGGCCTTTTGAAATCAAATGAGAAGAAGAAAAGCATTCAAGTCGTATGAAAGTTGCTTTGTAATCATACCATACCGAGGCAAAGTCACATAATAAGACACTCTCACGAGAAGAACTTAAAATTTTAAACTCTGCCTGGCTTGTAATTGGTTTTCTTAATGCCCTTAGAATATATATATAGAGAGAAAATAAATGATAATAACAAAAAATATTTTCTAATAAAACCTACAATCTTCTAACGACTAGTTCTAGGAAAAAGGATAACTAACTTCAATTATTAAAAAAAAAACATCTTTATTTTTGATGACGATAAAATGATACTTTCATAATAACTGCAACTTTACTGGTAATGATAGGTCTCCAATTAATCGGCCATCACATCATCCAAACCTATTGAGGTGATTTAACTTGTTTTGAAAAGATTACTGAATAACAGATAAAAAAAGTGATCTCATACCAAAATGATAATTATGCTATTTTTATTTTTTTAAAAATATTGTTACTACTTATAATACATACTAACACCATAAATAAATGAACTCTTTGGTCACGAGTCAAGTACTGTTTTCATACATTGCCTGTGATACTTTAATTTAATGCCGCTCCATTGATCTTTGCATGAATCTCAAGATATGAGTGTTTTAAATTATCATGAATCTTTGCATTTTAATAGTCATCTTGATGTTCAAAATAATTGGTCAAGCAAAAACATGGTGAAAGCTACAGAACCCAAGTCAATTTAATGTTCATATAATAAACAATTCGCATCAGAAGGCTAGATTGATCCCTTCATGCATTCATGATGCACTGATCATCTATATATTTCTCTCTAGTGGCAATCACAATTTCCAACGTACCATTGCGAATTAGCTCGAGTTTTCAAATGAACTGTTTCAACATTGGGTAAGGGAAAAAAAGGACATCGCTTCCTATCTCTTACAATTCATCTTACTTTGCCGTAGATAAGAGAGAACGATGTAAATTATTGATTATTTCTTCATCCTTCAAATCATTCCTTACAACAATCACTCCACAATTTTGCTTATTCACCACCAAATTAATTATTAACCATCCCAATAGATCTAACATATATATATATATATATATATATATATATATATATATTCTAACCCGTGATTCAGCAATAGGCTAGATGGTTTGTTGACACGGTCCCAAATAATATCTCGTGTCTCTACGAATTCACTAATCATTCTATAACCATACTTCTTAATCTAGCGGTCGCATCGCCATCAATGTCCAACGCCACTAACTGGAGGATTCTGTGAGGGCGTAGGTGGAGTATATGTTGGGGGTCTCCCCAAATTTTGCGCAGCCGCCATGCAAGCACTGCATCTCCACGGTTGTTGCATCCGGTAGAATTCATCGAGTTCCCAGCAACATCTCCCGAAAAAGCCAGTCAAGAAAGAGAGTCAAGCCAGAGCCAGTCTATAAGGTGGGAAACATAGATATCATAGCATGAAGAACTTCAAAGTACTTGCTGCTGCTGCTTTGCGTAATTTGGAGATGAAACCAATAGGATGAGCAAAGTGAGAAGTATTGCCAGCAGAGACCCTGGAGGTAAAGACTTCATGATGAAGGACAAAGAGGCAGCGAAGTAAAATGTGAATGAAGGTTGAGAGCAAACACAAGGATACTTATAATAATGTTTGCTTGGAAGAAAGTCAACATGCGAATCACTGTTTTGATCTTTTACTGGAATGAACGCGCGAATCACGGACTAAGGAACATTCATCGAAAACTTCCATGCCAAACTTTGTTGACTGGAATGTTCAACTTCTTGCTTATGACTGTTTTGATCTTTTAGGTGGAAAAAAATGCTTCTTTGATAGAATATTATTGAGACCACTCTGCAATAATTATATTTTCAAAGCGTCAATAAAAGCTACCAGGTTCTAAACATCTCCTCAAGTCCAGTTGAAGTGGAAATTGATGGCGGTGTTGGAGTTAATTTGTAATTAAATCTAAAAAATAAAAGTCAATTAGGAAGTCTAAGAGTTTGTATGTTTTCAATGTGACTTAATTGAATATGGAAGTTATTTAGAAAAATGAAGAGTCAGTTAGGAAATCTAAGAGTCAAAAGTGATTATGTATTATGTATGGGAAGATCAAAAGTCACTTTCTTATGTCTAGGACAATATGTATTGAGTAGTGGAGAGCTAATAGAGAAATGATATTTCTCCCACTCCAAGCATTATTATCTTGAGCATTATCCTTGTGCGCTACCAGATTATTATCCATCAAGTGGTATCAGAGCCTTGTTCTATTGAGAGGACCAATCTTGAGGGAGATGGCCAGCGATGGTGTGCATATTCAAGTTCCCAAGCTTGCTAAGAAGAACTATGGGAATTAGTGTATCCAAATGAAGTCATTATTTTGCTCACAAGATATATGGGAAGTTGTTAAAGATGGCTACACTGAGCCTACATCAGAGCAAAAAAGAGGGTACAATCAAGTACAAAGAAGCTATAATGATGGAGGAGGCCAAAGCTCAAATTTCAGCAATGAAAGAGGTGGCAGAAGAGGTAGATGTGGACGAGGTAGAAGATCAATTGGAGGTCGTGATCAATCAAGATCCAATGTTCAATGCTATAATTATCAAAAATATGGACACTATAGCTATGAGTGTTGGAACAATAAGCAAAGCAACTACATTGAATCCAACAACCAAGAAGGAGAGCCGACTCTTTTTTTGTATGCCAAAAGATGGAGACTTGAGGAATATATGGTTTCTTGACTCAGGAGCCTCGAACTATATGTGTGGAAGAAAAGACCTATTTGTTGAATTGCAAGAAGGGAAGTTTTTGATGTGAAGTTTGGAGAGTTGAAAAAAATTGGGAGAACAGAAGAGTTATTTTGAAAAGATAAAATGGTTCAATAACTGACTCTTAAATGGTTTTTTGTTTTCTATGCGTGTATTAAGTAGTGGTAAATGAAAGGACATGACTCTTATAAATGTGAGAGGTATTTGCCCATGAAATGTAATAGAAAAGAAAATAGAGAGACTTTGTATTTCCTTTAATATCTCCATAATAAGAGAGTATCGTTTTTCTTATTGAAAGTATCCTCCACTTCCATCAATCAGATTGATGGAAGTAGAGGATACTTTCAATTAGAAAAATGATATTCTCTTATTATAGAGATATTAGAGGGAATACAAAGTCTCTCTATTTTGATTGATGGAAGTGGAGGATACTTTCAATAAGAAAAATGATAATATCTTATTATGGAGATATTAGAGAGAATACAAAGTCTCTCTATTTTTTTCTTCTTTTACATTTCATGGGCAAATACCTCTCATATTTATAAGAGTCATGTCCTCTCATTTACCGTATAGGAAAAAAAAAAACATTTAAGAGTTAGTTACAAAAAACTGAACCATTTTATCTTTTCAAAATAACTCTTTCGTTCTCCATAAAGCCTTTGATTTTTTTCAACTCTTCCTTTGATAGGAGCTTTGGAGAGATCTCCAAACTTCACATCATAAAACTCCCCTTCTTGCAATTTCACAAATAGGTCTTTTCTTCCACACATATGGTTCAAGGCTCCTGAGTCAAGAAACCATATATTCCTCAAGTCTTCATCTTCTTGGCATGACAAAAGAAGAGTCGGCTCTCCTTCTTGGTTGTTGGATTCAATGTAGTTGTTTTTCTTATTGTTCCAACACTCATAGCTATAGTGTCCATATTTTTGACAATTATAGCATTGAACATTGGATCTTGATTGATCACGACCTCCAATTGATCTTCTACCTCGTCCACGTCCACCTCTTCATTGCTGAAATTTGAGCTTTGGCCTCCTCCATCATTATAGCTTCTTTGTGCTTGATTGTGCCCACTATGTTTTCCAACAAATGGTATCAGAGCCAAGTTGATCCCAGAGCCAAGTTGATCCCAAAGCCAAGTTGATCACAAAGCCTGATAGATCGTAAAGCAAGTCAGAAAGCCAGAGTGTCAAGGAATAGTTCCAGAAGCTAGAGAAAGCTCCGAGTGCAGAAGGTGCTCGTAAAGGAATTGCTCCGTGAAATATATCCTTCATTAAGGTGTTGAGTCCGGATCAAAAGGAATCCAAGAAGTGTGCAAGTCTAAGATAAAGAGAATTTGCAAATCTTCAGTGGTTGAAGAAACGAGTTGTGCAAAACGGAGGATGAAAAGGTAATAGTATGAAAAGGTAATAGTTGTGGTTACGGCAGTTCAAATCAGTTATGTTTGAAGATATTATGAAAAATTACAAATTAAGAGGGAGATGTTGGAGTTAATTTGTAGTTAAATATGGAGGTTATCTAGAAAAATAAAGAGTCAGTTAGGAAGTCTAAGAGTTTGTATGTTTTCAAGGAAGTTATCTAGAAAAATGAAGAGTCAAGTCTAAGAGTCAAAAGTGATTATGTATTATGTATGGGAAGATCAAAAGTCACCTTCTTATGTCTATAAATAGGACAATATGTATTGAGTCTATTGAGTGGAGAGCTAATAGAGAAATGATATTATGAAATGATATTTCTCCCACTCCAAGCATTATTATCTTGAGCATTATCCTTACGTGCTACCAGATTATTATCCATCAAGTGGTATCAAATCCATCAAGTGGTATCAAAGCTTCTTGTGTGACCACTACGTTTCCAATAAGTCAACAGGCGGCAGGAGTTAGCCAGAGAGCCTTGCACCCCAACCGAAATGATGAGGTGGATGTTGGCTGAAGCTGATGATGCTGATGGTGGTGCACCCTAAGCTTTCGAGCATCACCCAATAGAGTACTTTTAAGGATAAAAGAAGGGCATGATCACTATAACAATTCTGACAAAAGATAATGCTAAAAAGGATCTTTTCCGACGATAATAAGCATCAGAAAAGTTTATTCGATGCTTCACAAAGCGTTGGCAAATAAAAAATAAAAATAAATTTTTTTGATGCTTTATGAAAGTATTGGTACAACTATATAATTCTGACGCTTTAAAGCGTTGAAAAGTTGGGACTTGGTTCAAAGGCAAAAACAAAGCCATATCCTAAACATATTCAATCTTTTAACATCTCACTCGATCTTGATCTTGAACACGTCTTGTGCTCCTTCTCCTTGACCCTGGGCACCACTACTTTGAGAACCCATTCTTCATCTCCACCTAGATCTGGTCGAGCTTGTACGCCTGCGGTGGTAGGTTGATTCGACTGTTGTACCTCCTCCCGCTCTCCTACTCCCCTATCTCTTTCTCCACTTCTCCCTCTATGATTAGAGTGTTTTTCTTCGCCTGCACCTTCACATTCTCCTTCCCCAATCCTGGCATGTCGACCCAGAGGTACAGAGTGTCGCTCTCCTCCCTTGTGTCCCAACCTCACTGGAATCCCTCAGTGCCCCGGCTCGTCACCATGAATGGAATGTTTAGCATCCAGTCCATCATGTTCAACACCTGGCTCAAACTCCTCGTTGTATTGAATGGATCGAACACATCTGAAAGCAAAAAGGCAAAAACAACCCCCAATTTAGAAGATTGAAAGAATAATTAAGAATCTTGTATGAAGGGATCAACGAAATGGGTCAAGAAATGATGAGGAATGAGATGATGACTGCATGAGAAGATGCTAGGGAAGAAGGCATCGCCACGACAGCGGCGGCTAAGGGCGACAGAGGAGTCATCATGGCAATGGTCGACCTCGAGGCAGTGGTCGTCATTCAGGTCGAAGGTGACAAGAAGGTCGATGGCGACAAGAAGGAAGAGGAGCACAGACGGTAGGGAAAGGGAGAAGGTAGAAAGCAGAATATCAAGATCGAGAGCTTGGGTGGGAGGGGTTGAAGAATGGTTCGACCTCGATGCTTAAAGCGTCATTATGTTCCGACTCTTTACCAAAGCATCGACAAGCTTTGGGAATTCTCGATGCTATCCAAAAGCGTCAAAAAAAAAAGGGTTGCTATTCAGCTATATTGTTGCAGTGGATGGATGCTATGCTATCCTGACGAAGGCCTTTTGGTACTTAAATTAGTGAGAAAAGGTAAAAATGACCAAGGATGAACCTTGCAGCTAGTTATGCTCTCACCGATATAAACAATAGAATTTGATAGATGAAGAAGAGAGAGGGAGAGCTTCCATGAAGGGTACTTGAACTTACTTAAGCTTGTTCATATGTTATAACTTCGTAATGTACGTGGTACACTGGAACTTAATTGTTTGATATGATAAGAGAAAGATTATTCCTAACTCAAGATGAGCTCTTCATCTTGTTAAACAATGGCTCATAATCCTTCCAACTTTGCACCGATTGGCCAAGACACATCAGCATGATGAGGTGAGGTGAACAAGGCAATGGCATGCAAAATTGAAAGTGGCATGCAGGTTTGGTAGATGTCATGAGTGGGTGAATCTGGACGGATCCGAACGCATAGCAAATTGGATAACCCATACCCGAAGCAGCAAGTGAAAGCCTGCCAAATGCACAGATGCACATAGATTTGGCAGCCCGAGCCAAGGATGGTGAGCATAGATTTAGCAGGCCGAGCCAAGGATGGCAGACAGAAGAGTGTGGTCTGCAAAGATAAAAACTCTAATAGATTTATGTAGCTGCAAGGCCTTTCTCTCAAAAAGAAGAACTAGAAACCTCCTGTGGACGTAGGCAAATTGCTAAACCATGTAAATCTTTGTGTCTTTTTGATTGCTCTGATCTCCTTTATTTTCTATATTTAGATTAATTCTTATTCGTGTTTCATGAGTTCCATGGTTGTTTATTTCACAATACATCTTTGGCTGACTTCTGCATCTATCGATAAGATCAGGTAGCTAATCAAAATCATACGTCCCATGCTTGGTCATGATAAGTCTGTCTCTTATGCCATACTTGCTGTTATGGGTTGCTTTCTTAATAGGAAGTGATTGGCTCTACCAATCTATTATGAGATACCTGAATATTGACTAGTTGGCTATGCTCTCACCGATTTGTTAGGTATGAGCTTCTGTCTTAAGAGGGCAATAGCAACAGCCGAGTGAGAGTAGTGTTGGAGGCTAATAAATTATATCTCATCACATGCTTCGAAAAAGATGCAAATTAAGGGTAACTAAATGCAACACAATCATCTAGTAGATGTCATACTTAACATTGAAAAGGCATGTCACAATGCTTTAACCTCACACGTGAGTGAGGGAGTTGATTTGATACTTTGAACATTAGTTTGAGAGCTTTCTATCTAAGGTAGTTTCATATACTCTTATGTTGACCCAATTGAGAATTTTGATGATTAACAAAACTATTTGAGTATAACATTTGAAGTTACTAATGATTTTGATTAAGTTTTTCAGATTATAAGTGATTTGATAATCAAAATCAAAAGTCAAATCAAGTTCTGGTTCGAATCTAATGTCAAGGTAAGATTGCAGACATTAGAGTCGACACATGGAATCGCAGAGTCGACTCCGAAAATGGCACAGACTTAGAGTCGACTCCGGGACTGTTAGAGCCGACTCCAACAGAAAAGACAGAACGATGGTTTTTTAGGCCACGACTTAGAGTCGACTCCCAGACTGTTAGAGTCGACTCCAGAAGAATTTTGTGTCGACCCCAGAAAAGTCAGAGACGACTCCAGATCGAGCGGATTAAAGAATTTTCGAGTTAGAGCCGACTCCAGAAAAGTTAGAGCCGACTCCAGAATGTCAGACGCGACTCCAGAACTGTCAGAACGACTCTAAACTTTATCTTTATCTTTTTAATCCCAACGGCTATTGCTATGGATCTAATCCTTCTTACACTTGTTTCTAACGGATAGTTTCAAACTATTTATGGATTAATCGGGATCTATAAGAAGAGGGTTTGCTGCATCCAAAAAGAGAAGAGAGACAAAAAGAAAAGAATAGAGAAATCTTGAAATCCATCAGAAAATCAAAAAGAAAAGAGGAAAACTTGTAAGGAAAGATCATACTGATTCCCCAAAAGAAAAGAGAGAGATTCCAAGCTTTGTGTTCTATTTGAAGAAATCTCAAGAGAAGAAGAAGCCCTAGTTTTCTGATCTTCTGAGTCTCAAGAGCATCTTGAAGGAAGATCCATTCAAAGGAAGAGAAGGAAGAAGCCACCAAGATCTGCGAATCAGGCTTTGATTCCTATCTTTTATTCTTGTTTCATTATTGTATATTTGCTCATTGGAGGAGCTGTTTATCTTGTAAAACAATATTGTTTGCTGGGTCAATCTGGTGATTGATTCAGTTGAGGCTGTTAGCCTTGTGCAAGCATTAGCTTGTGTGTATAGGTTTTGTGCTGGTGAGCCTTGAAAACCAGCTGGGTTCGTTGTGCACCCGGAAAACAACAAGTTCGAGTTGTGAGCTTGCAAAACAACTCTGCTGTAATCAGATTGATTATAGTGTGGACCCAAGAGGTACTTGGGAGTGGACGTAGGTGTAGGTACACCGAACCACTATAAAATCTCTGTGTTTGCCGTGATTGTCTCTTTATCTTAACTCTCTATTTGTGCATGTTCTGTTTTAATTTGTGAATCTAAGTTTTTATTTCCGCTGGGGTTATTTTTCAAAAGAGTTTAAATTTTTGAAAAACCCAATTCACCCCCCCTCTTGGGTTGCTATCTGGACCAACAATTGGTATCAGAGCTAGTGCTCATTTGATTTGATCTAACGATCAAGAGTCAAAGATCCACATGGCAACTCAAGCTGGTTCATCTTTTTCCGAAGGCCAATCTACTAATAGACCACCCTTATTTAATGGTTCAAACTATGGTTATTGGAAGGCTAGAATGAAAATTTTCATTCAAGCACTTGACTATGATCTATGGAGTATTATAGTCAATGGACCACACACACCCACTGCTAGAGTTAATGGCATGGAGATTCCTAAACCGGAAACGGAATGGGATGAACATGATAAAAAATTGGCACAACTCAATGCCAAAGCAATGAATGTTTTATACTGCTCATTAGATGCAAATGAATTCAATCGCATATCTATTTGCATTTCTGCTAAGGAAATCTGGGATAGACTTGAGGTTACCCATGAGGGAACAAATCAAGTCAAGGAATCCAAGATTAACATGCTAGTTCATAAGTATGAATTGTTTAAAATGGATGCATGTGAATCTATTGCTGATATGTTTACAAGATTTACTGATATAGTTAATGGTTTAAAAAGTCTTGGTAAATCTTATGATAATTCTGATCTTGTGAGAAAGGTTTTGCGTTCCTTGCCTAGGACTTGGGAAGCTAAAGTGACTGCAATACAAGAGGCAAAGGATCTAAGTACCCTACCCCTAGAAGAATTATTGGGATCCTTGATGACTCATGAGCTTCAAATTAAGCAACATGTTGATGATGATGAGTCAAAGAAGAAGAGGACTATGGCTCTTAAGATTTCTGAATATATGGAAGAGCCTCATGAATCTGAAGATGAAAGTGATGATGAGGACATGGCACTCATCACAAGGAAATTTAAAAGATTCATGAAGAAGAAGAAGTTTGAAAAGAAAAAGCCCTTTGCAAGAAAAGATGAGGACAAGGGCAAAGAAAAAGAAGTTATTTGCTTTGAATGTAAAAAGCCGGGTCACTTTAAATCTGAATGCCCTCAACTAAAGAAAGGCACCCGGAAGTTCAAAAAGAAGGCAATGATGGCCACATGGAGTGATTCGGAAAGCTCAAGTTCCGAAGAGGAAGAAAAGAGTGAAATGGCCAATCTATGCTTCATGGCGGACAATGATGAGGTAAGTCCGAGTTTTCTTGATGACTTTACTTTCGATGAATTGCATAGTGCTTTTTATGAATTAATGGATGATTTTGCAAACCTAAGTTCAAAGAACAAAGATTTGAAAACTCAAATGCAAAAACTATCCTTAGAAAATGAAAAGCATGTTGTAGATAAAGAACTTTTGATAAAAGAAAATGAAAGTTTGAAAAATGAAGTTGATAGACTTAACCTATAGTTGATAAATTTACTCTAAGCTCTATCAAACTTAATATGATTTTGGATAATCAAAAAGCTGTTTTTGATAAAGCTGGATTAGGATATAATCCACTTAAAAAGCAAAAATCTTTGAAGAATATTTTTATACATGCTGAAAAATCATCAAATATTACTTGTTTTAAATGTGGAAACAAAGGACATAAATCTTATATGTGTAAATCTCCACATAATAAGAGAAAGATGATTTGGGTTCCCAAAGGAACAATATTTAATGCATCTAACCATGAAGGACCCAAGAAGGCTTGGGTACCTAAAATTAAGACATGAATATTTTGCAGGAGTGTCTTGCAGCCATCAGACTGAAAAGAAAATGGTACCTGGATAGTGGTTGCTCAAGACACATGACGGGTGACAAAGATCAATTCATCACCCTTGAATCAAAAAGAGGTGGAGTAGTTACTTTTGGTGATAATGGTCAAGGCCATATCATGGGTATTGGTAAGATTCAAATTACTCCATCTACTCATATTGATAATGTTTTATATGTCGATGGACTTAAACATAATTTGATAAGTATTAGCCAACTGTGTGACAAAGGTTTCAAAGTTTCCTTTGAAGCTTCTGTTTGCACTGTTACTAATCCCATTGATAACAGCATTATTCTTGTTGGTAAACGTTATGGCAATGTGTACTTAATTGATTTGAGTAATTTATCTCCAAGTAATCATTGCTTAGTTGCTAATAATGCTAAGATGAATGAGATTGGTTGGCTATGGCACCGTAGATTAGGTCATGCAAGCACACACCTAATTTCTAAATTATTGAAAATGGATTTAGTTAAAGGTATTCCTAGCTTAAATTTTGAAAATAATCGAATATGTGATGCATGTCAATTTGGAAAACAAACAAGAACTTCTTTCAAATCTAAGAATGTTGTTTCAACTACTAGGCCACTAGAGCTACTACACATGGACCTTTTTGGACCTACTAGAACCACAAGTCTAGGAGGAAAGAAATATGGTCTAGTGATAGTAGATGATTACTCTAGATTCACTTGGGTAATGTTTTTGGCTCACAAAGATGAGACTTTCTCAATATTCTGAAATTCGTTAAGAAAGTCACTAATGAGAAAAACACTACCATAGTGTCTATTAGAAGTGATCATGGAACTGAATTTGAAAATCACTTATTTGAAAAATTCTGTTTTGAAAAAGGCATACATCATAACTTTTCAGCACCTAGAACACCGCAACAAAATGGAGTTGTAGAAAGAAAGAATAGGACTTTAGAAGACATGGCCCGTACCATGCTATGTGAAAGCCAACTTCCAAAATATTTTTGGGCGGAAGCTATAAACACAGCATGTTACATCCTAAATAGAGCCCTGATTAGACCTATCCTTAAGAAGACTCCCTATGAACTATGGCATAATAGGAAACCAAATTTAAGTTATTTTCATGCATTTGGTTGTAAATGTTTTATTCATAACAATGGTAAGGATAATCTTGGGAAGTTTGATGCAAGTCTGATGAAGGTATTTTCCTAGGATATTCTACATCTAGCAAGGCATATAGAGTATTTAATAAGAAAGCTTAGTTGTAGAAGAATCCATTCATATAGTGTTTGATGAGTCTTTAGCATCAAGTTCAGATAAAATTGATGATGAGGAAGATACATCTTTGATTGAAAGAGATATTGAAAAATTAAATGTATCTTCAGATCAAGAACCTGAAGTTAAGGATGATGACTCACCTAAGGATGATGGTATTGATACTGCTCATAATGATAAAGATCTACCTAGAGATTGGAGATATGCTTATGGTCATCCTAAGGACCTAATCATAGGTGATCCATCTCAAGGTGTAAGGACTAGATCATCAATGAGAGATATCAATAATCATCTTGCATTTGTATCTCATATAGAACCTAAAACTATAGAGGAAGCTGAGAAAGATAGTTATTGGATGTTAGCAATGCAGGAAGAGTTAAACCAATTCACTAGGAACCAAGTTTGGACCCTAGTAGACAGACCTAAAAACCACCCTATAATAGGATCTAAATGGGTTTTTAGAAATAAATTGGATGAAAATGGATTGGTAATTAGAAATAAGGCTAGATTAGTTGCAAAAGGATATAATCAAGAAGAAGGTATAGATTTTGATGAAACTTTTGCACCTGTTGCTAGATTAGAAGCCATTAGGCTACTACTTGCATTTGCATGTCATATGAATTTCAACTTATTTCAAATGGATGTTAAAAGTGCATTTCTAAATGGTTTTATAAATGAGGAAGTTTATGTTGAACAACCTCCTGGTTTTGAAGATCATGAATTTTCAAACCACGTCTTCAAACTACACAAAGCACTTTATGGTTTAAAGCAAGCACCTAGAGCTTGGTATGATAGATTAAGTAAATTTTTAATTGAAAATAATTTTTCAAGAGGAAATGTTGATAAAACTTGTTTTTAAAAAGAAAAGAAAAGGATTTATTAATTGTTCAAATTTATGTTGATGACATTATATTTGGTGCTACTAACAATCTCCTTTGTCAAGAATTTGCTAAGCTAATGCAGGGAGAATTCGAGATGAGCATGATGGGAGAACTAAACTTCTTCCTTGGACTTCAAATCAAACAAGAGAAAGCGGGGATTTTATTAACCAAACAAAGTACACAAAGGAAATACTCAAGAAATTTGGTATGGAATCTGCTAAACCTCTTGGTACGCCAATGAGTCCCTCATGCAAGCTGGACAAGGATGAAGAAGGTAAGAAAGTAGATCAGAAGCATTACAGAGGTATGATCGGATCACTTCTTTACCTAACTGCAAGTAGGCCAGATATCATGTTTTCTGTTTGCTTATGTGCAAGATATCAATCTAATCCTAAGAATCACATTTATTTGCTGTTAAAAGAATCTTTAGATACTTAAATGGAACTAAAAATGTAGGATTATGGTATTCTAGAGACTCAACCTTAAAATTGATTGCTTATTCTGATTCTGACTATGCTGGTTGTAAATTAGATAGAAAGAGTACAAGTGGGGCATGCCAACTTTTAGGAAGTAACTTAATCTCTTGGTTTAGCAAGAAGCAAAATTCGGTTGCATTATCCACTGCTGAGGCAGAGTATGTTGCAGCTGGAAGTTGCTGTGCTCAAATCCTTTGGATTAAGCGACAACTTGAAGATTATGGTATCACACTTGATAAAATTCCTATTAAATGTGATAATACTAGTGCTATTAATCTAACTAAGAATCCAATTCAACATTCAAGAACTAAACACATTGAAATTAGACATCACTTTATTAGAGAACATGTAACTAACAAAGATTTGTCTTGAATATGTTAATACTAATGATCAATTAGCTGATATTTTTACCAAACCTTTGAGTGAGGAAAGATTTTGTTATCTTAGAGGAGAATTAGGAGTTTGTGATCCTTTAGAATGATTTTCTGAAACTCTTAAGGACAACAACTATCTAGACGTCATTAATTTCTTGAAAATCCTCTTTGACCGTTAAGGAAATTTATCTAGAAATTTGATTTATTTTTTCCCCAATTGTTAAGGAACACTTATCTAGAGTTTGATGATTAATTTGATTAATTTCAGATCCTTGTAATTTGAATTTTTCTCTGAAACTGTTGTGGAGTCGACACCTGCAGTTTGTGGAGTCGACACCTTTATATTTTGATGTTATGTCTGGGCAATTAGAGCCGACTCTGGCTTCTGTAGAGCCGACTCTAATTCGGGCGCTGACAGATTCTCTGGTTCGGAGCCGACACCTCATTTTTGGAGTCGACTCTAAGTGGAACTAGGTCAAAATAAAAAGGGCGGAGTCGACCCCAAACGAAACCTATCGTCTCCTAAACCTTTCCAAACCATTCCAAACCGAGTTCAATCCCTCCAAATCCTCCAAATCTCTTAATAACTCATTCCAATCGAATCCCATGGCTCCCAAAAGGCGTGCTATCATTGGTGGTTCGACTGTTCCGACGAAGCGCCGTTCAAATTGAAGGCAACCTTCGTCATCTTCTTCATCTGCCACTCAAGATGACTCTCCACCCTCACCATCTTCTCCACGAGTTGATCAATTAGCGGGTAAGGCCATTACTACCGGAAGAAAAGTAGATTTTGATTTTTTTGCTTCGGAGGGCTTTGTTATGGGCATTTGTTGAAGGAAATGGGATGGGAGAAGGTCTGTTCTTTGGATGTCCCTACATACCCTGCCCTCGTGAGAGAATTTTATAATGATTTATGTAGAGGAGGGAGGCTTAGTGAGTGTTGTAAGAGGAACTAAAGTAATCATCACGGTTGAAACCCTTGGAAATCTATTGGAGATGCCTACCATTGGTTTAGTTGAATATCAACATGAAGACAGAGGAGGTGCCCTATCAAGGATGTTAGGGAGAGAAGTTTCTGAGTTTGAAGAAATATTGGCCAATCAACTTAATTTGGAACTTAGATTACTTCACAATATTTGTGGAAGAATTTTATTTCCTAAAATCGAAAGATTTGAATATGTCTCGGAGCGAGACATCTTATTGATGGATTGTATTCTCACTGGAAGACCTGTTAATCTTGCCGGTATGATGATTGGTTATATGGCAGAAGCAGCAACTAAGAAAAGATCAACACTGCCGTATGGTATGATACTAACCTTAGTCTTTAGAAGTCAAGTGTACTTATAATGGATAATGAGCCACTAAGAAAGTTAAGGCATACAGATTACTATAGTGTCTCTACAATTCACCAGATGGGCTTCAGAAAAAAATGAAATTGGATAAAAAGAGGACAAGAAACCAGAGCTGAAGAGGTTAGAATTGAAGAGGTCAGAGGAGAGGATATTCCTGAACCATCTATTTCTGAACCATCTGCTGGACCATCTACTGCTGGACCCTCAATGGCTGGACCTAGCTCTCACCCTCCACATCAGTCAGCATTGGCATCTGAAGATTTTCTGAGGAGCAAATAGGTCAGCTCAGAGCTTTACTGGCTGAGTATGATAGTCAAAGGACAAATAAATTGTGTCAGTTGAGACAGGAGTTCAATCTGTTGAAGGATGAGATCAATTCAAGGCTTGACATGATTTCTTTTTCCATTAGCAATTCTGTAGAATCCTTTAGCACTGATCTTCATAAGATTTTTGAAAGGATGGAAGGCATTGCAGATGGTTCTGGAACTTATCTTCATGCTACCAGTCAACTAAAGAAAGATATCGACCTCGCCGTCTCTCAAATTGAAGCTTGTCTTGAAAGTTTTAAGAAGACTCAAAAAGATGATATTATGGAAATGATTGGACATTTAAAGAAAATTATGTATAAGCATATTTGATTTTGATATCCTATCCTAGGTTGTATCTTAGGATTTCTTGCTTTCTTGCTTTCTTAGCATGTATCTAGGAATTACATACTTGAATATGTCACTTTTTTGAAACACATGTAATGAATCTTGCTTTGGAATACAATTACACTTTTATTTCAAATTTTTCTATGATTGATTGATTGAATTTCAATGAATGAGTTTACTATCTTTATGATTAATTAAACCAACAACCCCGCTCAGATAACATTCTTTATTGCTTTTAAATTCACCTTATTGCTGATAACAAAAAAGGGGAGAGAAAATTGTATATGCATAAAGAAAATGAGAATGAAAGAATATAAGATTAAAGGAATATAAGATTTCAATCAATTGGCATATCTAAAAAGGGGAGAGAAATTTTGAGAGTTATAAACTCTAATCAATTTGTATCAAAAATGATCAATTGATTTCAGTTTATTTACATAGGGGGAGTTATTCAATGCAGGGGGAGCTTAATAATTTCCTACGTAAAGTTAAATCATCTTGATTGATGTTTGTAATAGAACTCAGAACTCAAGTATGTTTTTAAAGTTTATTTTGAAAATTGGCATCAAATTCTCTGTTAGAAAGTTTTAAAGCTTTAACAATGTCTATAACTCTTCATTCAAATAAATTTTTAATGCATATACTCAAAGTTTTTGTCATCATCAAAAAAGGAAGATTGTTGACCCAATTGAGGATTTTGATGATTAACAAAACTATTTGAGTATAACATTTAAAGTTACTAATGATTTTGATTAATTTTCTCAGATTATAAGTCGATTTGATAATCAAAATCAAGAGTCAAATCAAGTTCTGGTTCGAATCTAATGTCAAGGTAAGATTGCAGATATTAGAGTCGACACATGGAATCGCAGAGTCGACTCCGAAAAATGGCACAGACTTAGAGTCGACTCCAGGACTGTTAGAGCCGACTCCAACAGAAAAGACAGAACGATAATTTTCAGGCCACGACTTAGAGTCGACTCCCAGACTGTTAGAGTCGACTCCAGAAGAATTTTGTGTCGACCCCAGAAAAGTCAGAGACGACTCCAGATCGAGCGGATTAAAGAATTTTGAGTTAGAACCGACTCCAGAAAAGTTAGAGCCGACTCCAGAATGTCAGACGCGACTCCAGAACTATCAGAACGATTCTAAACTTTATCTTTATCTTTTTTAATCCCAACGGCTATTGCTATTTATGGATCTAATCCTTCTTACACTTGTTTCTAACGGATAGTTTCAAACTATTTATGGATTAATCGGGATCTATAAGAAGAGGGTTTGCTGCATCCGAACAAGGAGAGACAAGAGAGACAAAAGAAAAGAATAGAGAGAAATCTATGAAATCCATCAGAAAATCAATAAAGAAAAGAGGAAAAACTTGTAAGGAAAAATCATACTGATTCCCCAAAAGAAAAGAGAGAGATTCCAAGCTTTTGTTGTTGTATTTCGAAGAAATCTCAAGAGAAGAAAGAAGCCCTAGTTTTCTGATCTTCTGAGTCTCAAGAGCATCTTGAAGGAAGATCCATTCAAAGGAAGAGAAGGAAGAAGCCACCAAGATCTGCGAATCAGGCTTTGACTCCTATCCTTTTATTCTTATTTTATTATTGTATATTTGCTCATTGGAGGAGTTGTTTATCTTGTAAAACAAATATTGTTTGCTGGGTCAATCTGGTGATTGATTTTGTTGAGGCTGTTAGCCTTGTGCAAGCATTAGCTTATGGTGATAGGTTTTGTGCTGGTGAGCCTTGAAAACTAGTTGGTTTCGTTGTGCACCCAGGAAAACAACAAGTTCGAGTTGTGAGCTTGCAAAACAACTCTGCTGTAATCAGATTGATTATAGTGTAGACCCAAGAGGTACTTGAAAGTGGACGTAGGTGTAGGTACACCGAACCACTATAAAATCTCCTGTGTTTGACGTGATTGTCTCTTTATCTTTAACTCTCTATTTGTGTTTGTTCTATCTTAATTTGTGTGAATCTAAGTTTTTATTTCCGCTGGGAGTTATTTTTCAAAAGAGTTTAAATTTTTGAAAAACCCAATTCACCCCCCTTCTTGGGTTGCTATCTGGACCAACATCTTAGTTTATCAAGAGGTGCAGAATAGTTGAAGGAGTTTGTAATGGACTTTTTATCTCATTGTTTGGCTTTAGCCTAGGGTGAAATGTAAATTTCTATGCTAAAAACCCCATGGGTAGGTTGGTTCTATCCGAACCATCTTAGCCTTTGTGTTGATTTGCTGAGGTCGCTGTCCAAAAGCATGGGAGCGTCAAGTTGCTCTTTTTTCAAAGTTTTCGTGTTAGAAGGAATCAATACATGGTTTCTTTTTTTTGTTACAAATGGGCGATCACACCAGTCTAGCGTGAGTCAAGACCAATATGTCAGAGTACAATATCTAAGATAAGACTATAGGACATAAATCACCCGGTCTCTAAGACCAAAAATCAGAGTGCTGGGCCACCCGGGCAGCTACCCAATTAGCAGCTGAATTAGCTTCCCAGTAAATATGCCAAACCTAAACTCTGGAAGCCTGATGGAGCAGAGACCTGATGTCACATAGCAAAGGGTTAGAAGATAAGGGGTCACCGGAGTCCTGTCGGAGCCAATGCACCACTGTAGTAGAGTCCCCCTCAATAATAAGATGGCAAAAGCCCAGACTGTGGATAGCATAAGATATGCCAGCCCACGCCGCATATAACTCAGCAAGCGGCACTGACAGGTCAAGAGAGCCAAACCCACCAGCCGCACTCATCAACCCATCCGAATCTCGAATCATAAACCCGGCCCGAGCCAGCCAGCCGACTTTGGACACTGCCATCAAAGTTGATTTTGACAGATCCTAGTAGAGGGGGTTCCTAGAAAACAAAGACCGTATGCCGACGCGCTGCCGAGGCAACAGGGGAATCCCAGATGCTAGGTTTGTCAATATCAAGTCCTGACTGGTGGATCATGTATTCATCAAAGAGGGACAGAGCTGTCCTAAGAATCTTGGGGGGGGGTTACATTTATCAGAAAAAATTTTTCTATTCCGAGCCAGCCATACCTGATAAGCAATATAAGCAGCCGAAGAGCTCAACCAAGGTATGCCCCTCTGCCCGCCCTGCCGAATCATCCTCAGAAAAGAAGAACGACAAGAGCCGCTACTATCAGGCCATGAATGATAACCTGCTATCTGCCAGACTAATCTAACACCGTCACAAATAAAGATAGCATGGTCAGCAGTCTCCTCCTCCACCCCGCATAACGGGCACTTAGGCTGGATCGTCAAAGCCCTACTCGAGAGCAGAGAGCAGGTTGGAAGGCAGTCCCAAGCCAGCTTCCAAATGAACAGCCGCACTCTATGGTGAATGGGAAGCTTCCAAATCCAAGAGACATCCAGTAACTGCCTAGGCTATGGCCTATACTCCTGTATAAGATTCCTAGTCGGAGCATGAGTCGTATAGGATCTCCTTCAAAGTCTGGTGTCCAAAACTCTGTCTGATATAAGAGGGATGGACAAAATACGCCAGGCTAGCTCTGTCCCAAAAAAGTAGCAACACGGGAGGTATGCCAGCCAGTGCAATCCTGAGCAATTAAGTCAATGTCTCTCGTACCAGAAGCAATGTCAGTGCTCATAAAGATAGGCTATTGGGATAATGGAATATCAGCCAGCCACGTATCCCTAAGCACATCAATAGAAGCACCATCACCAATCATCCACGAGACACGAGGTAGCATAGCCGGAGCATGATGACACACCTCTTTCCAGAAGAAAGAGCAGGCACGAGTAGGTTGGGGAGGTGTGTAAGTGGTTCAATCACCATACTTAGCACGCATAAACGAGCTCCATAAACAGTCAGGATCAAGCAAGAATCTCGTCGTGTGCCTAGCAGTCAACGCCTCCCTCCTCACAGTATCATGTGCAGGGTCATAGCATCGTGATGATACCTCTTGAATATTTGGACGTGATGTCTACTTAATGATTGTGACATATTTAGTGCTCCTCAATTTGTTTCTCAAGATGCTTAATGGAACTTGATTTTTATACACCGTTACTAAATTAACCTTGTGAGATTATAATGTGTGTTCCAGAGTAGCTTATCTATCTATTTGATCCATCAACTAGCCGACGTTCTAACTCTATTAAGGTTGTAATATTATTTTTTCTTTCGTTATTCTTGGCTTCTTTCTCTTTGGTACTTAGACCATTGCCCTAAATTTTCTTTTCTCTCTTCTTGATGTTCTCTTTCACCTGGGTACATTTCTATTTCCTTAATTTGCTATAGAGTCTTCTCATCATCTATTTGGGGTTTTGGATGAGTTATCCTTGATTTTCAAGGTTCCCTTTAGGAAGCTTAAATATTAGCATAGTGCTCTGTGAGAAATAATCCTCGTAGCACATTCAGGGTGAGCTTTATCTTGCAAGTCTCTCGTTAGTTGCCTGAGAATCTACATGGATGCGATGGCTGCTAGCCTCAAACTCTCCATATATACATGGGCTTCTTCTAGATAGTTACTAAGAGAGTTTGAGATTTCTTTATCCCAATCGATCTCAAATTTTGGGCACCTTTTGGTAGGGTATGTTGGCTTATTGAGGCGCCAGTGGTATAAGTCAATCTATCCTTCTATTTTTATTTTTTAATTCTTTTGACGCATCATCTAAACAATCAATAGTAGTATTACTTTTATAAATAATTTTGAAAGTAAAAAAAAAAAAATTTAACTAGAAGGTTTTGAATTCAAAATAAAACTATAAAGTAAGAAATAATGAAAACCGACCTAACTCAAGTTGCATTTGTCTTTTAACTTCTTATGCTTTCATTGATATGGCCCTAACTTCGTGTAGGGCCACATGAGAAGAAGAAAAGCGTGTGACTTGCATGAAAACAAAGAAGTACATGATATGTATGCATAAAGGAGGTCTTCAAAGGTGTATTAGTCTTTTTAATTTCTTTAAATTGTAGCCAATGTCTAAAAATAAAAAGATACTAATAAAAGGTAATCTCAAATAGGATGTTCAACTCTTCTAACAATTATTTTTGACCTTGACAACAGAAAAAAAAAAAAAGGTCAGGTCATGTATTGCCCAAGGTGCGTTCGTTAACGCCCCCTCAAGCTGACGCTTCCACCCCATATCCCGATTCTTTCCCTCTTTCGCGTCGTTGGATACGCGATAACGTCCGTCTGTCTACTCTAGATTTTCCCCTACGTACGGTCTCCCGTTTCTTTCCGCAGCGCGAAATCCTCACGATGACGGCTCGAATCATATGAAATTGCCAGAACCACTGTTAATGGCCAGGATCTCACCGAATAATGGCGCGACAAGCGGTCAGCTCGTTGAACCCTAGATTACTCCGTTCGTCTTCTAGAACCTCGCTCGGCCATCCTCCTCGAGCGGTATTATCGATCTCATGAAGCATCACTATTCTTCCCAATCGAAGTCGCCGGTTGCTGCAACCTCCTTCTTCCCTGGAGCCGGCTGACACCCGCCCACCGGCCATATCAAGCAACCGAACGTAAGCTTGTTTCTCCTCTTCGCATGGATTAACCATCAAGTAGCCGCCGACAGATCACTGATGTGGGAGCAGATGGTCGGCCGGCCACCAGTCTACCATGGCCTGACCACCCCGGCCCCCGCCGTCTTCCTAAGCAAAGGCAGCCGCTGGCAGCCGATGAAAGCACGGGAAACACCCCTGTTCGGCGGGAGGACCTTCCCCCCTGCCTGCCTTGTTACACCGCTCGGGGAACCCCGTCCCCGATCGGTCCCCTGGCGATTCTCCCCTCTCCGGAGCCAGGCCAGCCATCGTCCATTGGTGAAGATTTCCATGCTTTCTTCTTTCTGGAAAAGTCTCGCTGCACCGGATGTGGTGAGAGCTGCACAACGAAGATTAACACGTAACGCGCATGCATGCTAATAATAAAAAAATATTTTTACTTGCATGTATGTCCATGCATTAATCATAATCTGCACGCATCCCATGTAGCTTGAGATATGGCTCCCTGTTGGAATATTAAATTTATTTTAATGCACTCTTGAAAGACTAAAGGCTTCATTGGAGAAAGGAAGAGTCACTCTTGAAAAGACCAAAGGCTTCATGGGAGAAAGGAAGAGTCACTCTTGAAAAGACCAAAGGCTTCATGGAAGAAAGAAAGAGTCATTTTAAAAAGATAAGATGGTTCAGAAATTTAAAATTGACTCTTAGTATTTTGTAATTGACTCTTAATTTTCTGCAAATGTCTTTTAGTTTTTCTATGCATATATTAAATAATGGTATATGAAAGGACATCTAGATGTTTATAAATATGGAAGGTGTTTACCCATGAAATGTAGAAGTAGAAGAAGAAGATGATGATGATGAAAATAGAGACCCAAAAGATGTATTCCCTCTAACATCTCCATAATAAGAGAGTGTTATTTTTCTTATTGAAAGTATTCTCCATTCCATCAATATGGTATCAAAGCTCCTTGTGTGCCCACCTTATTTCCAACAAGTGGTATCAGAGCCTTATTTTTTTGAGAGGACCAGTCTTGAGGGAGATGGCCAACGATGGTGTGCATATTCAAGTTCCCAAGCTTATTAAAGAGAACTATGGGAATTGGTGTATCCAAATAAAATCCTTATTTGGCTCACAAGATCTATAGGAAATTGTTCAAGATGGCTACACCGAGCCTACAGCAGAGCAAGAAAGAGAGTACAATCAAGCACAAAAAGATACTTTAAGGGGCTTAAGGAGAAGAGACAAAAAAGCTTTGTTCCAATTATATCAAGCTTTAGATGAGGTGACATTTGAGAGAATTGCTGAAGCAACCTTTGCAAATCAAGCTTGGGATACTCTCTCTACTATCTTTAAAGGAGAAGAAAAGGTGAAGCAAATCCGGCTTCAACAATTGCGAGGAGAATTTGAAGTCACCACCATGAAGGAGACGGAAAACATATTTGACTACTTCTCTCGGATATTGGTTATTGTAAACCAATTGAAGAGAAATGGAGAGAAGGTAGAAGATGTTCGAGTGGTGAAGAAGATACTTCGGTCTTTGACACCGAGGTTTGAGCATGTTGTTGTCGCCATTGAAAAAGCTAATGATGTTGATACACTCTCCATCAATGCGTTGATGGGCAAACTTCAAATTCATGAACAAAAGATGCAAAAGAAAAATGAAGCACATAATACGGAGCAAATACTTCAATCTAAGGTGGAGGCAAAAGACCAAAAAGAGAAAGATCAAGGGCTTCAATTGGCCTATAGTAACAAAAGAGATGACGGCAACAACTATCATTATGGCCGTGGTGGCAGAAGCAACTACCGTGGTCGTGGTCGAAGCCATGGCCGTGGTCAAAGAAGCTATAATGATGGAGGAGGCCAAAGCTCAAATTTCAACAATGAAAGAGGTGACAGAAGAGGTGGACGTGGACGAGGTAGAAGATCAATTTGAGGTCGTAACCAATCAAGATCCAAGTTCAATGCTATAATTGTCAAAAATATGGACACTATAGCTATGAGTGTTGGAACAATAAGCAAAGCAACAACATTGAATCCAATAACCAAGAAGGAGAACCGACACTTCTATTGTCATGCCAAGAAGATGGAGACTTGAAGAATATATGGTTTCTTGACTCAGGAGCCTCAAACCATATGTGTGGAAGAAAAGAGCTATTTGTG
This sequence comes from Calamus simplicifolius, assembly GCA_900491605.1. Taxonomy (NCBI): domain Eukaryota; kingdom Viridiplantae; phylum Streptophyta; class Magnoliopsida; order Arecales; family Arecaceae; genus Calamus; species Calamus simplicifolius. The sequence continues at coordinate 892,001 of UESW01004080.1, forward strand.
GAATTGCAAGAAGGGGAGTTTTTGATGTGAAGTTTGGGGATCTCTCCAAAGCTCCTATCAAAGGAAGAGGTAAAATCATGATTTGACAAAAGAATGGTAAACCTGATTTCATTTCCAATGTTTATTATGTGCCAAGTTTGAAGAGTAATATTCTAAGTATTGGCCAACTGTTAGAGAAGGTTATGCAATTCATATAGAAGGACTATCTCTAACTCTAAAAGATTGGAATGGAAAACTGATTACTCGTGTCCAGATGGCGAAGAACAGGATGTTTCCTCTTATATTAAAGACGAAAGCACAAAGTTGCTTGCAAGTGGATATCAAGGACCCTTCCTGGCTTTGGCATCTCAGGTTTGGACATTTAAATTTTGGAAGTTTGAAATTACTATCTAATAAGGGAATGGTGAAAGGACTTCCACACATAAATTATCCAAATGAAGTTTGTGAGAAGTACACACTAGCTAAGCATACAAAAGCTCCCTTCAAAAGTAGAAAATCTTGGAAAGCAACAAGACCATTACAACTAGTGCATACTGATATATGTGGACCTCTTCTAGAATCTTATGGTGGTAACAAATATTTTATAACATTTGTTGATGACTTTAGTAGAAAGTTGTGGGTTTATTTTCTTAAAGAAAAGTCGGCTGCACTCTTTATGTTTAAATATTTCAAATCTTTAGTTGAAAAAGAAAGTAACAATAAAGTGCAGATTTTGAGATCCGATAGAGGCGGAGAATATATGTCAAATGCTTTTAGAAGCTATTGTGATGAAGAAAGAGTTCGACATCAATTCACCGCTCCGTACTCTCCACAACAAAATGGAGTGGCCGAGAGGAAGAACCGGACCATTCTTAACATGACTAGAAGCATGTTGAAAGAGAAGAACCTTTCCGAGCATTTTTGGGCTGAAGGGGTGGCATGTGCAGCATATCTTATCAACCGAAGCCCAACAAAAGCCATCAAAGGTATGACACCAGAAGAAGCTTGGAGTGGCTACAAACCAGGAGTAAGCCATATGAAGATTTTTGGGTGTATTGCCTATGCCCAAGTACCACAAGAGAAGAGGAAGAAGCTTGATGATCGAAGCCAAAATGCATCTTCATAGGATATAGTGAGCAATCCAAAGCCTACAAATTGTATAATCCAATGACAAATAAGGTCATCATCAGTCGGGATGTGATTTTCAATGAAGATGGAGTATGGGATTGGAAATGGCAAAGATTCTCATATCAAATATATAACACCTTATAATGAAGTGAGGAGAATACAAATGAGGAAGCTACTCAACCAATCTTGTCACCAGCAAGATCATCTTCATCACCACAAGTTACACCGACTTCCTCAAGAAGTTTTATAAGCCCTGAAGAGTCAACAAGAAAGTTTAGAAGTATTAGTGATCTTTATGATGAAACAGAAGAAGTTGAACAAGTTGATTTATATTGTTTATTTGCTGATATTGAACCTCTAACATTTGATGAAGCTATGTAGAAAGTTGAATGGAGAAAAGCAATGAAGAAGGAGATTCTTGCCATAGAAAAGAATAATCTTGGGAGTTGACTTCACTTCTAAAAGGACAAAAGGCGATAGGCGTCAAATGGGTGTATAAAGTGAAGCGCACTGCTAATGGAGAGGTAGAAAAATACAAAGCTCGTTTGGTTGCCAAAGGCTACAAGCAAAAGAAAGGGCTCGACTATGACGAAGTTTTCGCGCCTGTAGCCCATTTTGATTCAATAAAGCTCATTTTCTCACTTGCATCTCATCACAAGTGGAAAATATATCAAATGGATGTAAAGTCGGCATTTCTCAATGGCTACCTTGAAGAAGAAGTCTATATTGAGCAACCTGAGGGCTATATCCATAAAGGCATGGAAGATAAAGTGTACAAGTTACACAAAGCTTTGTATGGATTAAAGCAAGCACCGAGAGCTTGGAATGCTCGAATTGATCACTATCTTCAAGATTTTGGTTTCAATAAATGCTCCTATGAACATGCTATTTATGTAAAGAAAAAAGGAGATGACATTTTAATTATATGTCTATATATGGATGACTGACTTGTGACAGGTAATTGCATGGAAATGATATATGGGTTCAAAGCAACCATGAGCAAGGAGTTCGAAATGATGGAGGAGACTTGATATCTTATTTTCTTGGCATTGAAGTAAGGCAAAGTGAAGATGACATCTTCATTTCTCAAGAAAGTTATGCTAGAAACATTCTATAAAAATTTAAAATGAGTGCTGCAAAGAAGTAAACACCCCAGTTGCTTATGGAGCCAAACTTAGTAAAGAAGGAGAAGGAAAGGAGGTGAACTCATCTCTCTTCAAAAGTCTTGTTGGAAGTCTTCGTTATCTTACTATAAGCGACCTGATATTGTCTATGGAGTTAGTTTGATTAGTAGATATATGGAACATCCAAAGGAGTCACACTGGATGGCAGCAAAAAGGATTCTAAGATACCTCAAAGGAACTCTTGATCATGGTATGTTTTATATTCATTCCAATGATGCAAGTTTAATTGGTTTTTCTGATAGTGATTGGGAAGGAGATCTTGATGAACGGAAAAGCACTTCTGGTTATATCTTTTATTTTGGTGCTAATGCTTTTTCTTGGAGCTCAAAGAAACAATCCATTGTTGCATTATCTACATGTGAAGCAGAGTATGTTGCAGCAGCATCATGTGCTTGTGAGGCCATATGGTTGCGCAACTTATTGAAAGAATTGAGTCATTCACAAAAGGAGCCTGTGAAGATATATATTGATAATAAGTCTGCTATTGAACTAGCTAAGAATCCAGTTCAACATGGAAGAAGCAAACACATTGACACAAGATTTCATTTTCTTCGTGATCAAGTTAAGAAAGGTATTGTGAAGGTTGTGTACTGTAAATCAAATGAGCAAATTGCTGATATATTTATAAAATCACTTAAAAGTGAAGATTTTCAAAAGCTAAGAAAATGCTTGGAGTCATGGCACCAAGAAAAAACAAGTTTACGGGAGGAAATGTTGAAATATTAAACTTGTTTTAATGCACTCTTGAAAGACTAAAGGCTTCATGGGAGAAAGGAAGAGTCACTCTTGAAAAGACCAAAGGCTTCATGGGAGAAAGGAAGAGTCATTTTAAAAAGATAAGATGGTTCAGAAATTTAAAATTACTCTTAGTATTTTGTAATTGACTCTTAATTTTTTTCAAATGTCTTTTAGTTTTTCTATGCATGTATTAAATAATGGTATATGAAAGGATATCTAGGTATTTATAAATATGGGAGGTGTTTTCCCATGAAATGTAGAAGTAGAAGAAGAAGATGATGATGATGAAAATAGAGAGAGACCCAAAGATGTATTCCCTCTAACATCTCCGTAATAATAGAGTGTTATTTTTCTTATTGAAAGTATTCTCTACTTCCATCAATCTGGTATCAAAGCTCCTTGTGTGCCCACCTTGTTTCCAATAGGCCCAATGTTTGGCTAGGCCATCACCCATAGTAGGGCGACCAACCTGGCTTTCCACCCAAAGGGACTTTTCCCACTCTCTCTCAAAAAGCCTGACGCAAGGGTGTCCTAACCGTGGATTCAGAACCTAGACTCATGACCTTAGATTTAGAGCAACCGATCAAATTTATTATTTTAATTTAGAATTGGTGCTATGCTGTAGGTATAGAGTAATCTAAATCAGTCTTGATCAGTAGTTGAGGTAAAAAATTTACATATTTTTTTATAAATTTCTTGCATATTTCTTGTTGTTGGCATGCATGCATTATATTGGATATTTCGTAAGATAATATTAATGTATTGTATCATGACATAATCAATTTTTGGATAATTTATGAGTTTACATGCATGATCAATATGGATTTATCCATTTATGTACGTGATCCATGCATGTAGCATTGCATGATCCAAGTTTTTTTTAAAAAAAAACTTACATTTTTATACATCATTAGCAAGATGCAACATGATATAAATGAGTTTGAACAAATATGAATATATATATATATATATATATATATATATATATATATATATATATATATATATAAACTGGTATGGTGCAGTATGACATGATTAAGTTTGAATAATGAACTATTAGACTAGCCATATGTTCAGATAGGCCCCTCATTGATAAATTGTATCTGGTACAACAATAGTTCGTTACTTTCCACTACAGGCAAATTATTTGTAGTATTGAACAATGATAGTCTCATCCATTCCATTATTGGCAAATTGTTTGTAGTATTGAGATAACTAGTCTTGCCATGAGGCAGACTATATGTAGTATTGAGATAATCGTACAATGGGTAGATTAGTATTTAGTACTAAGACAGCTCTGCTATACGTAAATTATATGTGATATTGAGATAGTTTCACTATAAGTAAGTTGTATACAGATAGATTGTATGTGATTTGAAATAGTTTCGCTATGAGTATATAATATTATGATTGCTTCATCATGCACTATATGGTATTAAGATAGTTCCATTATAGGTAAATTATGTATGACAAATATTAATCAAAAGTCCAATTACATTGATTTGATAATATTATATGCTTATTAGATATTTATGTTAACATGCGACTATCATATTTAGCTTCGGCATGTGTTTGTTATATAAATTAAAAAATTTAGACATAACTAAAAATTAGAAGGAAGTTTAGCAAGTTCTCTTTTTGGAATTAAAGAGAGAATTGCATAATTAACCTTTATAAGACTAACATTGCTATCATAAAGGTGTTAAAAATGAAAGACAGTATCAATGCTAATTTCCTCTCAAAAATGTTAAAAGAAGCATATTATAAAACCTTTCGGTTTAGGCATCTTGTCACTTGAGAAACTAAAGATAGTTTCCTTAATCTCCTCCAAAGTGAAAGTTGATTCAAGGTTGTTAAGACTGATGTTAGAAGGACAGTAGATATCCAAATTGAAAGTTGATTTTATACACCGTTACTAAATTAACCTTGTGAGATTATAATGTGTGTTCCAGAGGAGCTTATCTATCTATTTGATCCATCAACTAGCAGACGTTCTAACTCTATTAAGGTTGTTATATTATTTTTTCTTTTGTTATTCTTGGATTCTTTCTCTTTGGTACTTAGACCATTGCCCTAAATTTTCTATTCTCTCTTCTTGGTGTTCTCTTTCACCTGGGTACATTTCTATTTTCTTAATTTTCTATAGAGTCTTCTCATCATCTATTTGGGGTTTTGGATGAGTTATCCTTGATTTTCAAGGATCCCTTTAGGAAGCTTAAAGATTAGCATAGTGCTCTGTGAGAGATAATCCTCATAGCACATTTAGGGTGAGCTCTAGCTCGAAAGTCTCTCGTTAGTTGCCTGAGAATCTACATGGATGCGATAGCTGCTAGCTTCAAACTCTCCATACATGGGCTTCTTCTAGATAGTTACTAAGAGTTTGTGAGATTTCTTTATCTCAATTGATCTCAAATTTTGGGCACCTTTTGGTAGGGTATGTTGGTTTATTGAGGCATTAAGTGGTATAAGTCACTCTATCCTTCTATTTTTCATTCTTTAATTCTTTTGAAGCATCATCCAAACAGTCAATAGTAGTATTACTTTTATAATAACTCTTTTATTCCATTATGAAATTAAAATTTTCTAGAGTTATAAAAATAAAATATAATAATTTTGAAAGCAAAAAATTTAACTAGAAGGTTTTGAATTCAAAATAAAATATAAAGTAAGAAATAATGAAAACCAACCTAACTAAAGTTGCATTTGTCTTTACTTAACTTCTTATGCTTTCATTGAAATGGCCCTAACTTTGTGTAGGGCCAATGAGAAGAAGAAAAGCATGTGACTTGCAAGAAAATAAAGAAGTACATGATATGTATTGCATAGAGGAGGTTTTCAAAGGTTTATTAGTCTTTTTAATTTCTTTAAATTGTAGCCAATGTATAAAAATAAAAAGATAATAATAAAAGGTAATCTCAAATAGGATGTTCAACTTTTCTAGCAATTGTTTCTAGACAAAAGAATAAAAAAATTAACTTTAAAAATAAAAATTATTTTTTTATGACTATAAATAACTTTTTTTTCATAATAACAATAACTTTAAGGGTGATAATAGGTCTTCAATAAATTGATTGCAATAACATCATTCAACTTTCATGGAGATGATTTAACTTATTTTGAAAACTTACTTAAAACTTACTTAACAACAGACACAACAAAATTGATCTCGTACAGAAATTGTAGCCATGCATGTTATTTCTATTTTTAAAATTTCATCACAATTTATGGTGCATCTTAACATCATAAACAATTATGCTGTTTAAAAAAGAAATAAACCTTTTATTTTTTTTGTTGAAAATTTAATAATATGCAGCCCGCGACAGGTCAGTCCTACTTGCCATCCTGTTGTCAAGGTCAAAAGGTCAGGGTCAATGTGACGCTTCCACACCACCCGCCCACCCGCCCATATCCCCGATTCTTTCCCTCGTTCGCGTCGTTGGATACGCGATAACGTCCGTCTACTCTAGATTTTCCCCTACGGTCTGCCATTTCTTTCCGCAGCGCGAAATCCTCACGATGACGGCTTGAATCGTATGAAATTGCCAGAAGCACTGTTAATGGCCAGGATCTCACCGAATAATGGCGCGACAAGCGGTCAGCTCGTTGAACCCTAGATTACTTCATTCGTGTCACGCCCAATCCCAAAATTTAAGCTAGATGATAACCCGCATGGCATATCTCGAACTTCATCACATAAATCAATATAAAACAAAAATTTAAATCCATAATTTATTACAAACCATAATTATCAGTCTTGGGGTACCAGTCCTACACACAAGTAATACTGAACTATATCAATATAATGGAACTAAGTTTATTTAATAGAAGCTTCGTCTATCCCAAATATCCTTTTCATTTCTGAGGCTCTGAAAAACATTGTGAGAATTTTATGAGCTCACACTCAATAAGTAAGCCTAATACAATTTCAAAATTACATTTATCATGCTATCAGCCTATTCATGTCATCAGATCAAAATAATTTGAAAGCTTAATTAAATAATAAATACTAAATATGCAATGTAAACAAAACACTGTTTATACTGTCATTGTTTTTCTTTATGTGTCCCTCGGCCCTATAACACTCATCTTGTGTATCACTCTTAAATGTCCCCTAGGAGGAAGGGTCCTGGTACCAGTGTTATGCCATATCATAATCTGTCATATCATAATCTGTCATATGAGAACCGCGGCGACACATAAATTTTTACTGTCATTATCATAATTGTATATTATCATCTCGATAGTAACAACATAATTTTGCAAGATTAACATAATTACATTTAACTGTAAGTTCACAATATATAAATTAAATAATTTATAAAATTATAATACTTAGCTTACTTACCTCAGTACGTAAATTTCAATTAATAACCCAGCTAATTGGACACCTGGGTACCTACAGTATCTTTTTCATTATTAAATTTCTAAAATCGGAATTATAAAATGATTCTTAAACTCTACCCAAACCACTTCACAGGCCCAACTTTGGGCTCAAATATCTCTCAACATATTTGCCCAAATGGGATTTAAAAATATCCCAAGAAACTAGATTCAATCATGATTCGGGCCATATATTTACTTTGTCATTCTTGCCCACTACATGGCCCAAAAAGTAGCTCAAAAATGGCTCACAGATCGGCCCAACAAGGCCCAAATCAAGGCAGCCCAACACAAGATGTACAGGATAAACTATACCCCAACCTCTTTGATTAATAACAATCCCAAGAAGCAGATAAGATGAACCTGTGCCGTAGTATTGCAAGAAATCTCACACCGATCTCTTCCCCACCTTGCCTCAGGTTACAAGATCACTCACCCGTAACCCATAGATGATCGCCCGTAGGAAGCTCCTCAACAGCTCCGATCGTCTCTTCTCTTTCTCCTCCTTCTCGCCCAAGGTGGAGAATAAAAGATGCCTTCAATTTGATGGCCGGTTAGATTGGATTCTCCTTGATTCCTCTCCGTTCAATGCTCTTCCCGAAGACCTCTACCCTCTTATTTATAGTGCAGCCATTGCCTTATCCAAAGCTTCACCCGTTCTTATCTTATCCTCATGCACTGCCTCCTTTAATGCACCACCCAAACTCTTGTAAATCTTATCCTTTGATGGGCGTTGGATAGGCTGATGAAGGACTCCTAGTTGGAGCTGGATTGACGCCTGAAAACTTCATCCAAAAAGCTCCATCGGTAATTTTGGATAAAGGCCAACTTATCCATAACTAACTCCCCAAAGATCTTATCCAAATCTTCTTGTTTGTTGCTTGTGGATCCCGGGGATTACAGTTCGTCTTCTAGAACCTCGGCCATCCTCGAGCGGTATTATCTCATGAAGCATCACTATTCTTCCCAATCGAAGTCGCCGGTTGCTGCAACCTCCTCCTTCCCTGGAGCCGGCTGACACCGCCCACCGGCCATATCAAGCAACCGAACGTAAGCTTGTTTCTCCTATTCCCATGGATTAACCATCAAGTAGCTACCGAGTGGGAGCAGATGGTCGGCCAGCCACCAGTCTACCATGGCCTGACGACCCCCCGCCCTCTTCCTAAGCAAAGGCAGCCGATGAAAGCATTGGAAACACCCCTGTTCGATGGGAGGACCTTCCCCCCTGCCTGCCTTGTTACACCGCTTGGGGAACCCCATCCCCGATCGGTCCCCTGGCGATTCTCCCCTCTTCGGAGCCAGGCCAGTTATCGTCCATTGGTGAAGATTTCCATGCTTTCTTCTTTCTCGAAACGTCTCGCTGCACTAGATATGGTGCGAGCTGCACAACGTTCGAAGATTAACGCTTAACACATGTGTGCTTGCTAGAGATAAAAAAATTATTTCTACTCATATATACACATGCATCAATTATAATCTGCATGCATTCGATACACAAAACTTTTCTTCGCCCATAATAGGGCGACCAGCCTGGCTCTCCACCCAAAGGGACTTTTCCTCCTCTCTCTCAAAAAGTCTGACCCAAGGGTGTCGCAACCCTGGATTCAAAACCTAGACTCGTGACCTTAGATTTAGAGCAACCGATCAAATTTATTATTTTAATTTAGAATTGGTGCTACGGTGTAGGTATAGAGTAATCTAAATCAGTCTTGATCAATAGTTGAGGTAAAAAAATTTTACATGTTTTTTTATAAATTTCTTACATATTTCTTGTTGATGGCATGCATGAATATATTGGATATTTCGTGAAATGATATTAATGTATTGTATCATGACATCATCAATTTTTGAATAATTTATGAGTTTACATGCATGATCAACATGGATTTATCGATTTATGTACGTGATCCATGCATGTAGCATTGCATGATCCAAGTTTTTTTTAAAAAATACATTTTTTATACATTACTAGCAAGATGCAACATGATATAAATTGAGTTTTGAACAAAATAAATTTATATATATATAACCGGTATGGTATAGAATGACATTATTGAGTTGAATAATTATGGGTTTGTAATGAACTATTAGACTAGCCATATGTTCAGATAGGCCCCTCAATGATAAATTGTATATGGTACAGTAATAGTCCCATCCATCCCACTATTGGCAAATTGTTTGTAATATTGAACAATAATAGTCCCATCCATCCCATTATTGGTAAATTGTTTGTAGTATTGAGATAACTAGTCTTGCCATGAGGCAGATTATATGTAGTATTGAGATAATAGTACAATAGGTAGATTAGTATTTAGTACTAAGACAGCTCTGCTACATGTAAATTGTATGTGATATTGAGATAGTTTCGCTATGAGTAAGTTGTATGCACACAGATAGATTGTATGTAATTTGAAATAGTTTTACCATAATTATATAATATTATGATTGATTCATCAGGGACTATATGGTATTAAGATAGTTCCATTACAGGTAAATTACGTATGATAAAGATTAGTCCAAAGTCCAATTACATTGATTTGATAATATTATATGCTTATTAGATATTTATGTTAACATGCGATTATCATATTTAGCTTTGGCATGTGTTTGTTATATAAATTAAAAAATTTAGACAATGACTAAAAATTAGAAGGAAGTTTAGCAAGTTCTCTTTTTGGAATTAAAGAGAGAATTGCATAATTAACCTTCATAAGACTAACATTGCTATCATAAAGGTGTTAAAAATGAAAGACGGTATCGATGCTAATTTCCTCTCAAAAATATTAAAGAAGCACATTGTAAATCCTTTTGGTTTAGGCATCTTGTCACTTGAGAAACTAAAGATAGTTTCCTTAATCTCCTCCAAAGTGAAAGTTGATTCAAGGTTGTTAGACTGATGTTAGAAGGATAGTAGATATCAAGAATTTGTAAAGAAAAGTTGATGAAAACATTCCTTGGATCCACCCTAATGGAGACTCTAGTTCTCTTTTATTTGATGCAGGCATCTAATTTACCTTCTTATGAATATTTGTCAACAGTATTGTTGTCTCCTTCATAATATCATTTAACTTTTGTTGTTTACTTCTAAAATTTTTCTTTGCTTTTTATGTTCGCATATATATATCCATACATACATAGGGTTTACTGCCACTCTCCTTGAAAATTTTAAAGATGTTATAGCCATCCAATAAGCTAGGGATATATATGGTATTTTAAAAAATAAACAGGTTACAATAGGTATCTAGCTATCATTTTTTTATTTTTATTTTTATTTTTTAACTAAATTTGATCAGTCTACTTCTTTTTTATCTTTTTCAAAATGTCTACTTCCCTTCTCTTCTATGGCTGCAATTTCTCTCCCACTCTCAAATCCTTTCTTCCCTCTCCAAGGCTCGTGTTCCTCACCCACCTTTACCATGCCTATAGTAGCCTCTTCCATACTCTGTCCCTTTAATAATTGGAGAGTGTTTATAGCTATGAGAAAATGTTTGTCTACATTTCATGAGAAGATCATGGGTCTCATAATGATGTCAATTACTCTTTTTTTATTAAAATCCTAATGTTTGTAAAGATTTCTAATTAAGTAGCAACTTAGCATCTTTTATCTTCTTTCATTATCCTTAACAAACTCAGAGGCTTCTAATCCTTGTTCCATAGATGTCAGAAAGAGAAAAATAGCTTGAATTATTTGCAAAACTTTTTGCAGTACTATTTAGTATTTCTTTTCTCTTGATGCAATATCATTTAATAAAGTAACTAGAGAGGAAAAGGATTAGAGTGGAGCATAGAGATATTCTTATACAAGGCATAACTTTAGACCTCTTTAACTGATAAGGCAGCTTTGCTTGGACATGGAGGAAAAGGATACCTATAGATATATTAAGCCGCTAAATATCAAATCTAACCAAATTTTAAGCAAGTATTGTATTTTTTTATTAGGGATGTTTAGACACCAATTCTATGTTGCTAGAGGTCTAAAATCTAAATATCATATTGAAAGTTATAGAGTATTGGTATGCATTGCACTCTATTAGATGAAGGCAACTAAGAAACATTAGACAATTTATTAATCTTTTTCACTAAAGTCTAAGTCTAAGTGCATTTATTATGGATCGGCATAAACTCTACCATCTTACCCTTCGTTTGTTGTTGGACAAGCAAAAATAATCAAATAAAACTCCTACAATTAGTAATTATAATTTGAAAATAAAAATTATTGACTAGTCATAAAGATACATCTTAGGTAATGATACCTCATTTCAGTATTAGAGGCCCACTAGTCATTACCAAAGATCTATCCAAGTTAATAACTATCTAGAAATTTATAAAATAAAAAATAAAAGGTATTTACCTATATATAAAAATAAAATTGTATTGCTGATCGAGCTGATCACTTTGATCCAGATTTGAGATTGGTTCCCTTCTCCTTTTTTGATTGCAACAACACTTCATCAACAATGATGAGATCATCAATAACATTAATGATGCATGTAGCAGAAAGAGGGAGCCATCGATGGCAAGGGTGAGGAGGAGGTGCTTGATGACCTTGGTAAGAGTGAGCTTGATGATGATGATGTTGAAGTTGAAGAAGAGGATGAGGATGAGCCGATAATTGAGAATCCAATGAAAGAGATTGAAGAGGAGGTACTTGATGGCATCAATGAAGGTGAGCTCAAACCACACTCCTCTACATATCATTAAATAAATAAAAAGCTGCATAATAATATGCCATGGTTTAAAAGAAATGAACCACACTCCTCCACATATCAATTTGGATCATGACCCAAACCAATACCATAGTTGAGGCAAAATTGTACCCTAAGCTCATATTTGATGACTCAAATTCAAATGATTCTTTAAATACACCTTGGCTAAAATCAAACTTATGGCTCAAAGTAGGCCTTAGACCAAATGGATGGTGGCCCAAAAAAGAAGTCATCCGTGGCCTCAATCATGCCTAGCCCAGTTGTTGCTTTGAACAAAGGTGGCCTAGGTCCACGATTCACAATGATATGGGCTTCTTGCATTCATAAACGGAAACACTTTTCTATTCTTCAAGGGTAGCTAGCCATAATGGCATATGTAATAGAAAGCCTAAAGGCTATTCTCATCCCTAGCTAGAGAGATGCCATCAATTTCTCCTTTCAACAAATACAAAACAATGGATAAGATCTACTGGAGTGTGAGATAGAGAAACTAGAGGTTAAATGCATGAACTTTTCTTTGATTTGCGAGGAATAAATGGCCAAGGAGAGGAAACGGTTAGTTTATGATTGCTTGAGCCAAAGAGGAGATGGCGGTAGTGGAGGCGACTGTGTAATAATAGTATTTCGATCCAAAAAGAAAGAATAGGAAAGTCAACAAGACAAGTTCACATATCATCGATGGCAGAGTAGATGAGAGTAATTATGGAGGAAAGCACAAAAGGTGATCATGGACAAAAAAGAGGCCTAATTAGATGAACTATGGGGCAGCAATCACTTGAGAAAAGGATCATAGGCTTGAAAATAAAATGATTCAGCCTTCTAGATTTGGTCGATTCTTTGATCACTCCACTGTAACAGAGTACGTAAAGCCATGTTCGGTCAAGACGAGATATGGGTGCTATTTGTGTGTGGCTAAATGGAACTAGAGGACATGGAGAAGAGCAGAGCTCGTAGGCTTTTCAAAGAGATCAAGATGATAGCAAAGAATCGGATGCTTTTCGATGGTGGTGTAGTGGCCACAGTGAGGAAGAAGATGTTGCCCACCTAGGATAAAGAAGAAGACCACTGATGATCTACTAGCATCTAATAAAAGGGCAAGAGGGAGGAAATCAAAAGCCCTAATATAGTGCCTAGGCGAGCATGAGGTTTCAGTTGGCTCTGTCCTCTCTAATTCATCTAACATTGGTTGGATTTAACTAAAATTAGGGCAGGGGAATAACGATTAATGACCAAAAAATAAAAAACTTAAGGAAAATCAAGCAAGATCAAATAATGCAAAGGAAAGAAAAATAGAGGTGACTAATGGTGGAGCCTTGGTAGTAATCGATAGGGATAGAAAAGAAGGCTATGTCGGAATGAGTGTGAAAATAGCTCAAGTTGGTGGTGTGTCATAAGTTATACTCCAGCCAAGGGCATGGCCATAGTGACCATAGGTTGACAAACATAAAAAGAAAATGATGATGGTGAGAGCCCTTACCACAAAACAAGGGAGGCTAGGATGGTGGTTGGCCATCCTAATTCAACAAAAATGTGTTTCTCTTAAGGTTCCAGATCAGCAAAATCATTGATATGGCCACCAAAAATTGATGGTGAGAAGGCCAAAAGAGGAGACTCTAAGGTTAGCGAGGCGTGGTGTGGCTTCTCACTAGTAACAACTAGCGATTGGCCTTGGCCAATGGTCATGGAAGATGGAATGGTTTGCACAAAATAGCACAAACAAAAAATAATCTTTTCATAATTAATCTTCATCAATTCCAATGCCAAAGATTATATAAAATAGGGAATAAAACTTCTATACTAAAAGTTATTACCTAGCAAGAAACATTAATAGCCCAAAAGATCTATTTGTTTGTTAATATAGCTACATAAACTAATAAAGAAAACTCTGGCCATAGATTTATGCTAGTGTTATAGTTTAAGATCATAAATCATCATGAAATAATACAAATTTGGATTCTAAATCTATATATACGTGCCTTGATACCACATATAAAAATTTTCAAGGATCACATATGTAAATTTAGAACACCAAATAATACAACAACAATAGCAAAGCCTTGATCTCGAATTAGTTGGGATTGATTACATAAATCCTTTTTCTTCATTCAGTTGGGATTGACTACAAAAATTCTATATTTTCTTTATCACTTTCTCTTATATAATTTACGGTTTACCTCTACATCTTTTTTTCTCTACATGTATCAAGTCTTTCTTTCGTATAGATGCATCTTTAGGTCTACATTATGCATATTCAAACTATATAAGTCATTTTTTTCTTAATTTAACTCTATCTATGTATGAGTTTTTTATACATAATTGATCCCAAGTCTGGATAAAAGAGAAGAGTTGTGATGATTGATAGCCAGCATAAAACTATATATGTACCCTATAAATATGAATCTAATAGAGCACCAAATAATAATAAAATAAAATTCATTAACGTACTTATTTGCACCATAATTTATACAAGAGCTGAAACGCCCACTAGAAATACTTGGAGTTAGATATTTCTCTTCTTAATTCTCCTTGAGGCAGTGTTTTTGATAGAAAAAAATTATCACAATATGAGGAGAAAGAAGGAATCTAGCCTATTTATAATAAAATCCTAATAAATCCTTCCATCATGAGTTACTATTGGTTTTCAAATTCACACAAAGCGCCAACTACATCTTTCAATAGAGGTGTGATCAAGTCTAAAACTATGTAGATCATAAATGTATTAATTCTAGGCTCATCCTACTTGAACCATTAAATCAAATTTATTCAATCAATTTTGCAAAATTAAAATCACGAACAATCACTACAACAAAACATTGTGGTAGCAACTCTTTTTTCCCGACGCTTGGTGAAAGCGTCGAGAATTTTCGCAAGATTGCCAACGCTTTTTGAAAGCGTCAAAAATTTGGACATAATTTTACAAATGCCGGCGCTTTTTAAAGCGTTGACATCGTTTTTTTTTTTTTTTTGCCGATGCTTTAAAAAGCATCGACATTGTTTTTTTTTTTTTTTGCCGATGCTTTAAAAGCATCGACATCGTTTTTTTTTTTTGCCGACGCTTTACAAAGCGTCGACATCGGAGTTCTTCGGCATACGGTCTGAGGTTGCGTTGAGCGGTGAGTAGCTTTTTCTGCCCCTATTTTCGCTTCAGCTGCTTCTTCGACGGCGGTTGTAGCTTATAAGTAAGACATC
Source organism: Calamus simplicifolius (assembly GCA_900491605.1). Taxonomy (NCBI): domain Eukaryota; kingdom Viridiplantae; phylum Streptophyta; class Magnoliopsida; order Arecales; family Arecaceae; genus Calamus; species Calamus simplicifolius. The sequence goes on from UESW01004080.1 coordinate 907,305, forward strand.
TTCCCTTCCTCCGGCTTCAATATAACTGGCTCTTTCTCACCGCCTGAGAGGGAACCATATCTCACTGATTGCACTCGCTGCCTTAGCTCTCATATCCCCTCTCGCTCATTCGAAGCCTCTCGAGTCCTTTCCTCTTCCTTCGATCTCTTTCTTCTCTATCCGGAGGTGATTTTAGTCACTGATGGTGGCAGTCACTACTGAGGAGAAGCTCTCGAAGCTGAGCCCTGCGGTCGCTGGTCTTGATGAGATCAGGTAAAGTGAATGTTGGTGTCGAATTATTTTCTTTTTCTCGTTCTTGATCCGTCCGTTTTTCATTCTGGAATTCTTCTTTTGGGAACAAGGATATCGGATCTGATATGTGTTCTTGGTCGTTTCTTGTTCTTGGCAGTGAAAACGAGAAATCTGGGTTCATCAATCTTGTATCTCGCTATTTGAGGTAGATCGGTCCTCAATGGAACCATCTATTTAGGATTAGGGATCAAATCATTCTTATTTTGATGGTTCTTAATGTTTATTTTTGTCATGAGTTCTTGAGTTCTATCTTTTCTGCATGGATTTAGATTTTTTTTTTCAATCGAGTGGAGTAAGATCCAGACGCCTACTGATGACGTTGTTTTGCCTTATGATACCCTAGCGCCACATCCGAAAGGTAGTAATTTTGATTTTAGATGGATCTTCGATTCACTGTTGTCGATGATAGATTTTCTTTGAATATAATTTGTGTTCTAATTAAAATTTAATGTGGGTGATTAATTGGATAATCCCGATGCTTTAAAAAGCGTCGGAAACTATAATCTGCCGATGCTTTAAAAAGCGTCGGCTAATTATGTTACCGATGCGTTTAAAAGCATCCGCAAAGTGTGAAAGCGTCGGCAAAGTTATTTTATTTTTTTTCCTCGCCACTCCCTTTCTACTAACGCTTTACAATGCATCGAAAAGCCATTTTCCGACGCTAAAAAAGCATCAAAAGAATAACTTTAAAAGCGTTGACATCCCTTAAATTTGTTATAGTGAATTAATGATAGTCTACAAGTGATAAATTTTCAGCAATTCGATCTATACATGAATTTCAATCCACATCATATATTGAAAAAAAACAAAAAGAAAAGTAGGAGGCGCAAGTCAATATTACGCAAGCATTTGGTAGAACGAGAATAATTAAATGCATCCCTTTATACATCCTTCATGCATTCATTGTCTAAATATTTCCCTGAAGCAGCAACCACATTTTCCCTGGCATTGCTTTACCTACTCCCAACAATAAGGATTAGCTTCATTTTTTTAAAGAATTAGCTTGATTTTTTTAAGAAAATGAACTGTTTCAACATTGGGTGTCAAAATATGATAGAAGGGGAAAGAAAGACATCAGTTGCCATAGGGATAACAACGACGATTCCCATCTTTTGCAATTCAGCTTACTAGATAAGAGAGAAGAACATGGTAAATTATTGATTATTTCTTCACTATTCAAATCCTTTCTTTCTACAATCACTTTACTATTTTGCTTGTTCATTAATAATTTAACAATTCCAATAAATCTAACAAACATACTAACACATGATTCAGCAATAAACTGGATGCTTTGGTGAAACAAACCCCTGGATCCACTACAAAATTCACCAAGCATTCCATAGCTATATTTCTTAATCCAGATCGCCATGGCCATTACTAATCAGCGATACCTGGAGGATTGGATGAGGGCGTAGGTGGTTTGTGTACGTTGAGGATCTTCCCAAAATTTTGCGTAGCCGCCATTGAAGCACTGCACCTCCACGGTCGTTGCAAGGATTCATCGAGTTCCCAGGAACATCTCCTGAAAAACCGAAGTCAAATAAGAGAATTTAGGCAGAGCCGAAACGTAAATATCAATGCACGACGGATTTCAGAGTACTTGCTCCTGCTTCGGCGTACGTAATATTGAGAGGAAACCAGGAGGATGAGCAGGGTGAGAAATATTGCCAGCAGAAACCCTGGAGGTAAAGACTTCATGATGAAGGGAGGGACAGAGAGACGGTGAGGCGATATGTGAATGAAGGCTGAGAGTAACTACAAGGATATTTAATTATAAGAGTGATTGCTTTGAAGAAAGTCCTCCATTATTTGAATCATAATTTTTACATTTGAACGTGTCGATCATTAAAGAGTTTTCATCCGTAGGAAACTTCCATGCTTTGCTTTGTTGATTGGAAAGCCTGACTTCACTATTTGAGCATTTACGCGATAGAATATTATCGAAACCACTTCTCTACCATAAGGTGGCGTTTGCTGCATAAAATTTTTAATTAAGAATCCTCATCTTTTAATGGTAATGTTGCATCACTGGATTTGGTTCAAACATATTCAAGAATGTTGATTAAAATATTACATTACTTTAGCAATCAAATTGCCAACAAAACATGGTAATCTAATTTCCTTCAATAACCTAAATAATCTCATATTGTATTTATATTCTAATAAATAAAAGTATATTATGAATATAATATTATTTTATATTATAAATATATTATTTATGTATTAATAAAATAAATATATTGTATTGTTATATTATTTACTATTTATTATACTATATAGTATTTTTAATATTAAACAACAATTTTACTATATAATTGTATTTAATAGTTATAACAGTGATATCATGCATATTATGTTTTATAAGTATTTAATTTTTATAATATATTTCAAATAACTATTTTATTAAATATAATATTATATACTTATATATAATATAATTAACTATTATATATATTTTATAATATATAATTATTATATAAAAATATTGCTTTTCTTTTTTTAAATAAAAAAATAAAAGTATTTTTATTTAACATGACTTCCATATGAAATATTCCTTTTAATCTAAATTGTCAACCAAGTATGTTAATATAGTTTCTATATGCATAGGTATTTAAATTTTATGAATCAGATGCCGGTAATAAAATGCTAATATGAAATTTTATATTTATGAACCAAACGCTCCTAATTATATTTTCCATGCGTTAGTAAAGGCTTCCAAGTTCTAAACTTCCGGTGGTCAGTCTTCACCTTGCCACCTTGCCCGTTGTGACGCCCCCTCAACGTGAAGCATGCGGCGGCCCCATGGTGCGTTTGCGGCGCCCCTGCGAGCTTTCCACTGCCGAGCAAAGCGCTCCCCTTCCCCTGTTTCGCGTCGTCGACCAGTCCGATCGATTCATGCGGCCCAACGCACGCCAAGCTGGTCGGTGATGCCGCGGGATCACCGGATCGAAGGGTAGGTGAAAACGTTCATTGACTCCGGATCTTCCCCTACAGTCCCCTGTTTCTTTCCGCAACCGAACGAAGCCCTCACGGTCCCTGGCTTATTTCTTACCAGACGAGCCCTCATCATCGGCCGAAGCCATGGCTGTAAGATCCATTAAAGAATTTTTTAATAAACATTTTAAAATAAATAATTTTTATATTAAACATAAATCAAAAATGCATATCTTGATCCATTGATATTTGTTGACAAGGAACAAGAGGCTACGTATGGGACAGATTGAGTTTCTCATTCTTTCTTAATTCTCTTCTTTATCTATTTTGATGGTCAAACAGACTATATATATATATATATATATATATATATATATATATATATATATATAGAAGAGAGAGGATCAATCTATAAATAAATTTTTCTTTTTATTAAAGAGAGGTTATCAGATAACAACTTTCTAAAAAATGAACCAATAAGAAATTAGCTTTTAATAAATTTAAATATCTGATAAAATCAGATATCATAATTATCATTTAGAATAAATAAATGATAAATCAATCATATATCCATATGGGCCACATAAAAGGAAACGCTAACATTCTTTCACTTGGCTCATGTAAGATATTAAACATACTGGTTTAATAATCAATCATAATGCACATAACAGAAGCTAAAATCCTTCATAATATTGATCAAACATGAAATCATCATTAAGCAAAAACTAATTGGTCAAACATGAAATCATCATTAAGCAAAAACTAATAAGGATCATGGCGATTGTATGCTATTGTTTTAATGTACTCCCTTCCATGTATCACATTACTAGTTCTATACTTAACATGACTTATAATGGGAATTGCAATAAGGTCTAACAATAATATCTTTATCAAAGACAAATCCTATTAATATTCTCATAATTTATTTATGTAAATATACCAGCATAAGTAAACATGATCTATAAGTGATTCAGAAATAATAATTAATTGAGCTCAGAGTGTTAAATATATAAGGAACTTAAAGCTTTAAACATAACATCACTAATGGTTTTCAATAATGCCATTCTTTCGATATGTTCATGAAATATCTTTGGCGGTAACCCTTTAGTCAGCGGATCTGCAATCATGAGATGGGTGCTAATATGTTCAATTGATACTCTTTGTTTCTGAACTTCTTTAACGGCAAAGTATTTCAATTCCATATGTTTAGTACCCTTTAAATACTTGTTGTTTTTAGAAAAGAAGACTGCTACGGAGTTATCACAATAAATTTTCAGCGGCTTGGCAATACTGTCGACAACCCCAAGTCCTAAAATAAAATTTCGTAGCCATAAACCATGAATTGTGGCCTCAAAGCATGCCATAAACTCAGCTTCCATAGTAGATGTAGCAATGATAGACTGCTTCGCACTTTTCTATGAGATCGTTCCTTTAGCTAAAAGGAACAAATAGCCAAATGTGGACTTTCTAGTATCAACACATCCAGTAAAATCTGAGTCTGAATATCCCTTGACCTCAAGATCATTAGATCTTTTATAGGTAAGCATGTGATCCTTCGTTCCTTCCAAATACCTTAGTACCTTCTTTGCAGCTCTCCAATGAACTATTCCTGGATTACTTTGATATCTGCTAGCATCCCGACAGCAAAACTAATGTCTGGCCTGGTACATGTCTGAGCATACATCAAGCTACCAACAATTGATGCATAAGGTATTTCTTTCATTTGTTTGTGTTCTAATTTATTCTTTGGACATTGCATAAGGCTGAATTTATCTTCCTTCTGAATTGGGACAACACTTGCAGAGCATTTGTTCATGTTGAATTTCTCAAGAACTTTATTAATATATGTCTTCTGAGGCAAACCTAACATTCTTTGTGATCTATCACGAAATATTTTAATTCCAATCACATAGGATGCCTCACCTATATCTTTATTTCAAAGTTCTTAGAGAGAAAATTCTTGGTCTCATACAATAGGCCAAGGTCATTAGTAGCTAGCAAGATATCATCAATATACAGAATCAAAAATATGATTTTGCTCCCACTGACCTTCAGATATATACACCGATCAATGGTGTTTTCTTTAAATCCAAAGGATGTAATAGTATCATTGAACTTAAGGTACCATTGTCGGGAAGCTTGCTTAAGTCCGTATATTGACTTCTTCAGTTTACACACCATGTGTTCCTTTCTTCAAATAAAAAGCCTTCAGATTGGTCCATATAAACCTCTTCATTCAAACTTCCATTTAGAAAGGCGGTTTTCACATCCATTTGATGCAAATCCAAATCATAATGAGCTACCAGTGCCATAATAATTCTAAATGAGTCTTTCTTAGAGATTGGAGAAAAGGTCTCTGTGTAGTCAATGCCACATTTTTGAGTAAAACCTTTGGCAATAAGTCTGGCTTTACAATGTTCAATATTGCCATTTGAGTCGCGTTTGATCTTAAAGACTCATTTACACCCAACTCTTTTACAACCTTCACGCAATTCAACAAGATCCCAGACTGCATTGCAATCCATTGATTTTAACTCATCTTGCATGGCATCTAACCATTTAGATGAATTAGCACTTTGCATGGCTTATGAAAAAGAATCTGGATCATTATTAATACCCAAATCAAAATCTGATTCTTGTAGATAAACTACATAATCATCAGAAATAGCAGTTCTTCTTTGTCGTTGAGACCTTCTTAATGCTACTTCATTGGGTTCGTTTATTGCAAGTTCATTAGTAATATCATCATTATGTGGTGTTTGATCATTAATTTGTTGTTCTTGAAAGTTATTAAAGGTTCAACAACTCTAGGAATAACAACTTGAGAAGAAGTTATAGGTGAAGAAACTTGCACCTTAACTTTTTGGATTTCCACTTTATGTGGTTCCAAACTCCCACTAATTTCATTATTCTCAATGAACTTTGCATTCCAGATTCAACAATTCTTGTACTATGGTTAGGACAATAAAATTTATACCCTTTTGATCTTTCTAGATAACCAATGAAGAAACCACTGGTTGTTCTTGAGTCCAACTTCTTTTCATGTGGATTGTAAATCCTTACTTCCGCCGGGCAACCCCAAACATGCAAATGCCTCAAAATGGGTTTCCTTCCTGTCCACAGTTCAAAAGGAGTCTTTGGAACTGCCTTACTAGGAACCCTATTTAGCAAATACATAGCGGTCTTTAAAGCATGCATCCACAATAATGAGGGGAATGATGAATTGCTTAACATGCTCCTAACCATGTCCATTAGAGTTCGATTATGCCTTTCTGCAACACCATTTTGTTCTGGTGTTCTAGGCATTGTGTATTGAGCACATATGCCATGCTTTTCAAGGAATTTAGCAAATGGACAAGGCATTGTCCAGATTCATCATACTTTCCATAATATTCACCACCTCTGTCAGACCTAACAATTTTCACTTTTATGTCTAGTTGTCTTTTAACCTCGTTGATAAACACTTCTAGAGCATTTACCGATTGAGATTTTTCATGCAACAAATAGACATAGCCATAACGTGAAAAATCATCAATAAAGGTGATAAAATACTTTTCTCTACCAAAGGATGGAATATCAAAAGGACCACATATATCGGTGTGTATAATTTCAAGGAGCTGTTTACTTCTTGTGGCACTTTTCTTGATTGTCTAAACACTTTTCTGATTGTATGTTTTATGTGTTTTCCTTTAATACAATCCACACAAATCCCAAGATCAGTAAAATCTAAATCAAGAAGGATTTCATTCTTTACTAATCTCTCAATTCTTTCTTTGGATATATAACCCAAACGTTTATGCCACAAGTAAGCTGATTGTTCATTCACTAAACCACGTTTAGTACCAACATTATGATGCAAGGTCAACAATGTCTCAGAAAAAAGACTATCAAGCTTAAATTTATACAAACCATCAAAAAGAATACCAGAACCAATAAGATGATTGTGTTTAAACAAACTAAAACATCTATTTCAAATTTAAAAGAATATCCAACTGAGTCAAGTTTGGATAAAGAAACTAAATTACGAGAAATAGAAGGGACATAAAGTGTTTAAAAAAGGTATAAATGATGTCCAGTGTCTAGAATCAAACGATAAGTTCCAACAGCTTCAACTGGAGCTTTGACTCTGTTTCCCATTGAGACAAAGTTTTCATTTGGGTTTATGGTTTGGATCGCAAGGAATCCCTGCATCGTATTAGAAACATGAGTGGTACAACCAGTATCAATCCACCAAGTATTATAAGGAACTTTTGTTAGGTTTAATTCGAAACATACAAAAGCCTTAGGCTTACCTTTCTTTTCGAACCATGCCTTACATTTAGGCAATCTTTCTGATAGTGTCCATGCTTTTTGCAAAAGTGACACTTATCATCCTTTTATTCCTTCTTGTGAATTTGAGCAGATGACCCATTTATCTTTAGTGGTCGTTGCTTGCTCTTTCCTTTCTTATCTTTCTTTGATTTCTTTCCAGCTCCTTGCTGACCCATGAGATTAATAGAATGATTTTCATGTTTCTTAATTCTTGCTTCCTCTTGAATGAGCATGCTTTGTAGTTCATTCACATTCCACTTATCCTTTATAGTGTTATAACTCATGTGAAATAGACCATACTCAGGAGGCAAGGAATTGATAATGAATTGCACAAGAAAATTCTCATTTACTTCCAATCCCATAGTCTTTAGTCTTGATCCTATGTTTGTCATTTCAACAACATGCTCATGCATAGTACGAGAACCATCAAACTTATGTTGGTTAAAGTACTCATCAATGTCCCAACAAGTGACTTATCAGCAGAGTCAGATTGAAAACGTGCTTCCACAAACTTCATAAATTCCTTGGCACTTTTAGTAGCAGGAATTGTGAACTTGATATTATTTGCTATAGTCATTCGCATGAACATCAGGCTAAGTCTATTTGATCTTTCCCAAAACTTATGAAAAGACCTCTGTTTAGCACTGCTAGAGTCAGTAAGAGCAGTGGGTTTCTCATTTATGAGTGTCAAATCAAGATCCAGAACACCAAGATGAAACTAAACTTGCTCGCGCCATTCAGAGAAATTAAGCCTATTAAAAGTTTGAACAGACATAGATTGCGAATGAAGAGAAACATGAATAGTTGCTGCAAATAAAAATCATGCTCACATATTAATGCTTTGAGTAATATTATTCATATTCCATCAAGTAAACAATAAGTGCATATTGAAGTTTTCCTTTGGGTGATACAACAATATATAATAGTAAACATAATTGATGCTTAATTTTAATTTTACATACTTGGCAATATATATACTCAAATTAGATATGTTTGCTATCTTTGGATATACTAAACATACCTAACCAAGCATATTAATTGATCACATCATTTCCATAGATTATAAAATGACTAGTCAACCTTTGGGTAACCCTTAAATATTTATAATCAATGAACTTCAATATACTCATAACAATTAAACAATTATGTCATTCATTTATAAGCATCACATAATTATAAGTAATTGAATTATTTAATTAAATTTGATACCTATAAACTTTAAATTTAGCTACTTTGGTGACTAACAAATTACATAATATAGACATCAAATTTAATTAATGATAATATGTTACGTGAATACTAAAGACTTAAGTGTACCCACATAATTTTACTGTAATAATTTTTTAAAATATTAATCTTCCATTGAAGAAATATCCTGGACTTTCATCCTTTATTATTAACCATTAGATTGATGAAGTGGTAATGTGTTTGTCCTTAAACCTTTTTGGTTATAGGTTCAAACCACTTTAATTCTTTATTTTTTATTTTTCATTTTTTTTATTTTATGCCATGGCATCCGTGAAAAGAGGCTTTTTCATGCCATGACACATGAAAACTCACGTACGCGACTTCCGTTTCCATGGAATCCCAATCTTCCGAATCCTACTCCTAACACCCCTTCCGTGAATCCACCTCTTTCGTTAGAATCCCATATAATTACAAAGAAATCACGTTTGTGTGGAACGTGTGGAAGGGGAAGAAGAGCTTCTGTGGGCTTCCTTTCTTTCAATCAATTTTTTTTTTAAATCTTGCTGGAATCCCACCTCTTCGCCTCCACCGTTTTCATGAACCACACGCTATGTAATCCCACAATGGAATCCCATGTAACAAGGCTTTTGTGAAGCCTCCACGTACTCATCTCCGTCTCACCACGCGACCGCATGAACACCGCACTCTTTATTTCCTGGGACCGATCCCAGGAAGGCTGCGTCCTTCTTCATGCACACAAACCTCACGACGGAAGAAAACGAGAAAACGGCTTGGGATATATGAAAATAAAAAAAGAAAACAATAAAGGGCAACAATGATTTGAACCTTATTCATCTTACCGCTATACTATTTTAATAATCTTATTCATAATAACAAATATATATATATATATATATAATCATTCATAATGAATAATCATAAATTCTTTAATCAAGGCTCTGATATCACATGTAAGATCCATTAAGCCAAGATCTTAGAATAAATAATTTTTACATTAAACATAAACCAAGAATGCATACCATTAATGAACATAATGTCCAAGATCTTAGAATAAATAATTTTTATACCTTGATCGGCTGCATATGGGACAGATTGATTTCTTCCTCTTTCCTAATTCTCTTTCTTATCTATTTTTTTGATGATCAAACAGACTATATATGGAGAGAGAGGACCAATATGATAATACGATAATTTTTTTCATCAAAGAAAGGTTATCAGATAACAACTTTCCAAAAATGAACCAATAGCAAATTAGCTTTATTAAACCATCATTATCACTTAAATTTAAATATCTGATAAAATTATATATCATAATTATTATTTAGAATAAATAAATGATAAATTAATATATCCATGGATGACCGTAATTATATATCATTTATATTTATTTATTTAGAATAAATAAATGATAAATACTAACAATGGCCACTGAAATTGCCTGCAGAACCACTGCAAATGGCTAGGGATGTTCCCATCGACCCTATATGATGCCCACGAACTCCTCCGTTCGTCTTCTAAAACCTCGGCCATCCTCAAGCGGTATTATCTCATGAAGCATCACCATTCTTCCCGATTGAATGCACCGGTTGTTGCAACCTCTCTCCGTGGAGCTAGCTGACATCGCCCACCGGCCATGTCATGTAACCGGAGGCAAGCCTGTTTCCCCTGTTCCTATGGATTAACCATCAAGCACCGCCGACCAATTACTGATATGGGAGAGATTGTCGACCGGCCACCAGCCTACCATGACCTCGCCGCCCTCCGTCCTCTTCCCGCGCAAAGACAACCGCTGATGGAAAAGAATCCGTGTACGAGCAAATACTAGCAGACCATAATACGCAGCGGAATAATAAATAAAAATGCGCAAACCACACAATCACAGAAACACCAAGATTTACATGGAAAATCCCTTCAAGATAAAGGAAAAAAAACCACGGGCAAGCCAGAGAAGAAGATCCACTATAAAATAATAAATATCCAAGTCTCAAAGTCCCTTGCCAGAACTTGAGAAACAATCACAAGAGAATAATAGGGATATAAGGATTACGTCACCGAAAAATACGGTCTCCTGCGTTACCTCCTTATTTTCTTCCTTCTCTTCTTCTTCTTCTCTTGTTTTTCTTCTGCAGCACCTTCACGTGATTCCTGGAGTGGAAGTCCTCCCACGTAGTAAGCACCAAGCAGCAGCCCTTCCTTCTCTTCCCCTAGCAATCCATGCTCCTAGAAAAAAAAATACCTGCTACATGCTTCTCCTCTTTTTCAGACGGCTGCTCCTTGAAAAAGAGAAAACCAAAAAAGGAAGGCGGCTACTCCTTTTATAAAAGAGAGAGAACAAATCCTGGTAGAAAAAGGAGTAGCGCTCCCTTTTGCCCTAATGGGCTGAATAAGTGGGCCATGGGCCCAACAACCTCCCCCTTCAGCCCATAAGGGAGGCTGTCTCATGCTTCCTTAGTGTGAAATCATGCCGACCAGCTGTCGGCATATCTCTTGCCTTTCTTTTGATAAGGTCTTTGTCAACATGTCTGCCCCATTTTCATCTGTGTGAATTTTCTGAAGCTGTAACTGCTTCTCTTCAAACACATTTCGAATCCAGTGGTATCTCACATCTATATGCTTTGACTTGAAATGAAAAGTTGGGTTCTTGCACAAGTGGATGGCGCTCTGGCTGTCACAATGTACCACATAATTTTTCTGTTTCAATCCCAATTCATGTAAGAATTCTTTCATCCACAGCATCTCCTTACAGACCTCGGTAGCAGCAATATATTCTGCCTCTGTGGTAGAGAGAGCTACACACCTTTGCAATCTGGATTGCCATGACACAGCTCCCCCTGCAAAAGTAAGTATGAAACCTGATGTGGACTTCCTTGTATCAATATCTCTCGCCATATCTGCATCTGTGTAACCAATCAGCACAGCTGGACCACCCCCAAAGCTTAAACAAACTTTGGAGCTTCCTCTGAGATATCTGAAGATCCACTTCACTGCTGCCCAATGCTCTTTCCCTGGATTTGCAAGAAATCTGCTAGCAACACCCACTGCATATGCGATGTCTGGCCTCGTACATACCATCGCGTACATCAAACTTCCGACTGCTGAAGCGTAAGGAACCTTCTTCATTTTCTCTTCTCCTCATCACTTGAAGGACTTTGCTCTGAGCACAACCTGAAGTGACCTGCAAGAGGAGAACCAACTGGCTTTGCATTGATCATACTGAACCTATCCAATACCTTCTCAATGTACTTTTCCTGTGACAACCATATTTTCTTGATTCTTCTATCACGGGAAATCTGCATACCCAGTATTTGCTTTGCTGGTCCCATATCCTTCATTTCAAATGAATTGCTCAGCTCCTTCTTCAACCTGTCAATCATAGACATATCTTTCCCAAGAATAAGCATGTCATCAACATAAAGTAGGAGTAT
>UESW01004080.1:924117-1018644 GCA_900491605.1 Calamus simplicifolius
GCTCTTTCAAGGATGTTAGGAAGGGAAGTGACAGAGTTTGAGGAGATAAGAGCTAATCAATTACCCCTGGAATTGAGATTATTACACAACATTTGTAGTAGGATCTTGTTTCCAAAGACTGGTCAGTTTGAGTATGTCTCGGAGCGAGACATCGTTATTATGGAAAGTGTTTTGACTGGACAGCCAATCAACCTTGCAGCTATGATGATTTTTATATGGCGGAAGCTGGAGGGAGGAGAAGGTCATCCCTACCGTATGGCATGGTGCTTACTATGGTATTCAAGAGCCAAGGGGTTGTAATTCAAGAGAATGAACCATCTAAGAACCTGAGGCACACCGACTACTATAGTTTGGCAACATTGCATCGGATGGGTTTTGCTAAAGTGAATGGACAGTGGGATAGGAAAGGACACCTTGATGAGAGAACCCCTGTGCCGAGAGTTTCTGAGCCTTGCGAGGCTAGACCATCAGTTAGGGTTCCTTCTTCACAGCCTAGGAGTCCCATTCCTGCTCCTGCACCTACACATGTTAATGATCAACCATCCACTTCGTCTGCTGGATTCTCAGACCTTCAAATGGAGCAATTAAAAAGTCTGTTTGCTGCTCAGAAGGATGAGTTTGACAGTCAATTCATGAATATAAAAGAATCACTTTATTCACTTGATGATCGGATTACAAAAATTGAATCAACTCTCAACTCCTCTGCAGAATCTTTAAGTGATGATTTAAAGAATATCTTTGAAGAACTTAAAGAGATTTGTGGAGATAGTGAAACTTATTCAAGGTGCAACGCCGAGCTTCAAGATAAAATCTCAACAGCTTGCACATTTGTTGATGAGAGACTTAAAGACTATGTTAAGCTTCAATGTGATGGAATGAAAAATATTGTAGATCATTTAACAAGAATAGTGAGGAAGAACTTTTGATGTAATGAATGTTTAATGTTGATATCTTAATGTAATTTTGATGAAATGTAATTTACATTTTGATGTAATGAAGTTTATGATGTAAGAACTTTTGATGAAATGTAATTTACATGTTGATGTAATGAAGGATATTTTGATGAATGAGTATTTTGATGTAATACTTGACTTTTGTTGCAATGAAATTATCTTTTGATGCAATGAAAATTATCTTTTGATGCAATGAAAATTATCTTTTGATGCATTGTGAAATATTCTTTACCTTTTTGTTGATTACAAAAAAAGGGGGAGAGAATTATGGTTGTATATGCATTAAGAGGAAGAAAGTTATAGTTTAATTGCATTAAAGGGGAGAAAGTTATGTTGCATTAATTGATTAATATGAAAATATTAATGAAGTTAATTGATTAATATATTGAGTTATTTAATTGATGTGGATTATTAATCAAATTGATTTGACTATGCATAAAGAAATCTTAAGTATCAAATATGTAAAGTAAGAGGAAGAATAATTTGAACTTTATAGGGGGAGCTACCTTATTCAGGGGAGCTTACTTGTGAAGATCACTTCCTTGATAATTTTTTAATTTAAGAATTCTATGCATATACTCAATATTTTTATAATCATCAAAAAGGGGAAGATTGTTGATCCATTTATTGATTTTGATGATTAATAAAGGAATTGAGTATATTTATTTGATTACTAATGGATTTTATAAGTGTTTCAGGACTTAAATTTATTTGATCAATTTAAAGGAATTAAGAAATGAATTTTGAATCAAATACAAATCAGAGATTTTAAAGTTTCAGAGCTTGGAGTCGACACCTAGAAAGTCTTGAGCCGACCCCATGGCCAATTCAATTTTAATTTGATTTTTGATACGATCCGGAGCCGACACCTAGAGTTTCGGAGTCGACACTTACAGTGTCTGGAGCCGACTCCGATGCGGGGACAGAACGTTAATTTTTTGAGCATCATGGAGTTGACACCTACAGTTTTCGAGAGCCGACACCTGACGATGGCGAGCCGACACTTACTTTATCGGAGCCGACTCCTCAACAAACTCGAAAATTTCTATTTTTGGTAAAACGATATGGACCCGACACCTGAAAAGTTGGAGCCAACTCCAACCTGACTGAAACGGAAATTTAAAATGCCAGATCAGCTCTAACAGTAATATTTCCATTTTAACTAATTTCTAATGGATATATTTTGTCTCTAGGTACACTCCAACGGCTAGTTTCATCCCAAAAATGGATTGAAGAATATCTATAAAAGGATGAAAAACACCCATTTGAAAGGAGAATAGAGAGAAGAAGGAGAGAGGAAAAATAGAAATAGTTCAAATCAAAAATCCGATAAACTCTGAGCCTGAAATCTAAGAGAAATCCTTCAAACTCAAATCCTTCCACTCCAAAAAGCTCAAAGAGGAATCCAAGGCGTCTCAAATAAAAAATCGGTGGATTTCCCAAATTGAAGAAAAAGCTTCGTTTCTTCCTTTTCCAATCTTCTCAACTGCAACAACTGTGAGGAATTAAAGCTGAGGCTTGATTCATCATTCCAAAGGGAGAAGAAGAGAAGAGAAGAAGAAAAGAAGAAAAGCTCAAAGCCAAATAACTTCAAATCAGGCTTTTCTAAACTTGTTTTCTTATTCTTGAATATTTGCTCATTGAGGAGCTGTGTATCTTTGAAAAACTATATTCTTCTTGTTGTGCCTAGTTCAATCAAGGGGATTGAACTAGTAGAGGTTGTTAACCTCGGGTCAAGCTAGAATAGCTTGAGTTTAGGGTTGTGTGCTGGTGAGCCCGAAAAACCGGCTGGGTTCGTTGTGATCCCGGGTAAAACAACAAGTTTGGGTTGTGAGCTTGTAAAACAACTCGGCTGTAATCGAAGAGATTATAGTGTGGACCCAAGTGGATCTTGGGAGTGGACGTAGGTGTTGGATACACCGAATCACTATAAAATCTTTGTGTTTGCCGTGCTTCTATTGTCTCTATCTCTATCTCTATCTCATTGATTGTGCTTTATATTTGCATTGCATTTACTTTCATTCATCTTAAGTAAACATTTTTTTTGAGGTTAAATTTTTTTTAAAGAACCCAATTCACCCCCCCCCCTCTTGGATTGTCATATGGGCCAACAAGATACTGTAATGAGTGGCTTTAGGCTAAGTGGGAGTTTGTTGGGAATTGTATCCTAAAGCCAATCATTTGATGATTGTGCTGATGTAAATTGTATATAAATTGATATTAATAAAAGTTATTTGGTAGTTTATTCATTACAATAACATCTTCTTAATATTCCTGAAAGTAATGAAGCCCTTAGGATCTTCCTCACGATAAAGGAGGATTTATCTTAGAAGGTCCTTAAAAGAGTTCGCGACCAAATGATATACTATGACAGGGTCATAGTACTATCAATTATAGGACGTTGTATATCATATTTGTTGGTTATCCTCTTAACCAAGGAGTGTAGAGACACTGGCATGACATACAGGTGAAAGTGTAGGAGTACATTTCACCGAACGTGACTCATTTCTGGATACTCTGCTGTCAAGAGTTAATCCGAGAAGATATAGGTATAAGTATCCTTTAGACCTGAAGATCACAACCAGTGGCTTACAAGCAACTCATTGTACTTAGGTGCCGGACCACCTGGATTTCTAATCCAGCTACAAAAGGTTACTAGGTGCAGTCAAGTACTTGTGGTAGTCAGTTGTGGATCAGGATGGAATTTGACCTTTCCCATTAAAAGGAGAAATGCTTGTGTTTCAATTTAGCAAGACCTTGGCCAAGGCACTTCATGTGAAAGTCACATGATCACTAAAGTTGAAATCACTTATGGATTTTCTATTTAGAGTTGACAGGCTCTTAAGCCATCCTTAGCATTTGTGGTCAAGAGGATGAATTATACGGTAACTGTTTCTTAGGGTTCTTGGAGTTTGCTCGGCAACTCTTCGACCTATCCGGACGTCGGGTTCCATTGCTAGATGGGCACATCGATTAGTATAGAAAGTTTGTTTCTATGCTACCGGCTTAGGTTCGAACCTAGAGAGTCACACGCATAGAAGTTTCCTAGGATGATCTATTTGCTGATCAACGATTGAGAATTGTATATGATTTAATTAATCAATTTGATTGATTGAATTATCTCAATTGGGTTAAGTACAATTGAATAAGTTTCAATTTGGTTTAAGTCTATTAGAAGGACAAGTCAATTTCAAATATTGATTTGAAATTAGACTTGATTTGAATTTAAATAGATTCAGGACTAGCCAAATTTGATTTGGGCTTGGACCATGATCTATGTGGGTTAAGTCAAATAAATTCAGATCAGAACCCAAACCTCTCGAATATGGATCTCATATGATGAGATGGCTAAAATCTTATCTCATGAGATAGAATTTAATGCATGACATTTATTTACCGAACGTCGGATTTATCCCTCGTCTCTTTGGTTTTCTCCTAACGACGGAACTAAACCAAACGCCGCGACTCCTTGGTTTTCTCCGAACGTCGGAATTAAACCAAGCGCTGCGCCTTCGGCGTCTCTTCGCTTTGCCAAACGACGGATTCTTAAATGTCAGAATTAAATGTCAAGGCTAAATCTAGACTATAAATAGAGGGCATTCCCTCACCAGAGAACACAGAACAAAAAATAGAACAACAATACACGATTTGTCGTTGATTGTAATTCTAAATTGTCATGGATTGTAATTCTAAAATGTTAGAATAGAAAACCCTGGTGATTCTGGTGTTAGCGGAAGCCTGGTGGATCTTGGAGGAAGATTCAAGTGAGAGGATTCAAGATCAGCAAAGCTATTTTTCCGTGAGCTAGCACTCCCGGAAATCTGATCATTCGAGGCTTCGCATGGACGATACTAGAGGCCGGACGATGAACGGCTGCAGAGCAATAAGGATTTACCTACTGTTCTTAAGGTAAGTGATTTGATCCCTAGATCTTAAGGCAGGCTTCAAGATAATAGTGTGACTAGTCATCTTGAAGATCAAGATATGATTTTGATGTTTTTATATGCATATTTTAGATCAAACGACCCTGAATATATAGGCAAAGATATGATCTTGATGCATATTAGATAGATTAATATGTAATCTTTTAATTTCCGCAATGATAATAGTTATCAATTTTTAAAAATATGCATGCCTCGGAGACTATTTCTCCCAACACCGAGACCCCCTTGGTCTCGGACTGCATGAACAACCCTCGGCCTCGAGTTCCAGCCTTGGCCTCGAGTCTCAGCCTCCAAGGCTCCCTCGGCCTCGGACTCTATGAACAATATCTCAACCTCCGAGATCCCCTCGGTCTCAGACTGCATGAACAACCCTCGGCCTCGAGTTCCAGCCTTGGCCTCGAGTCTCAGCCTCCAAAGCTCCCTCGGCCTCGGACTCTATGAACAGTATCTTAACCTCCGAGACCCCCTCGGTCTCGGACTGCATGAACAACCCTCGGCCTCGAGTTCTAGCCTTGGCCTCGAGTCTCAGCCTCCAAGGCTCCCTCAGCCTCAAACTCTATGAACAGTATCTCAACCTCCGAGACCCCCTCGGTCTCGGACTGCATGAACAACCCTCGGCCTCGAGTTCCAGCCTCGGCCTCGAGTCTCAGCCTCTAAGGCTCCCTCGGCCTTGGACTCTATGAACAGTGCTTGGTATGTGGTCTGGCCCTTGAGCCCAGCAACCTATAGCCTCGGGCCACCTGGCATGCCCAAGTGATCCGCCGCACATCCGTAGCAGCGTGTGGCCATACCTCATAACGACGTATGGTCCATCGCATGTCTGCGACTGTGCATGACCATACCCCGTTACAGCGTACAATTCACACCCGCCTGCAACTGCGCGCTGTCACATCCTACAACGGCGCGCACCAAGCACAACTACAGCCGCCAGAAATCTGTGAAGCCATACTGGCAGGTAACGCAGGACGCCTCCGACACGCATGGTGATGGTACGACCCGTCACTGTCAGCCCTACCTTTTTGTCCGTTATTGGACGAGGTGTCTCAAAATCAGCAACCTTCTGGAACGAAAAGATGGATCCTCGAACAGGTATAAAAATGCACACTCTCGCTGTAGGTAAGGATCCCAGAACCCGGGTTTTTAGCTTCTTTTCACTAGCTAAACCCTAACTTTCTAGCTTCCATCCGCTAGTCAGTTCTCATCTATTTTCGGGTGACTAACTTGAGTGTTGGAGGGTCCCCACCGGAGCATCCGGTCTCCGGGAACTTTTCTTACAGGAGTCCAGCGAGGAGGACATTCGTTTCCCTGACGTCTGAAGAAAGTGACTCGGCGTCAACAACTGTTATCGACGAAGGGTAAGAGAAACCCCCGCATAGGTATATAAAGATCCCGGCCCCAATGAGGGGGGGAGATTGAATCTCAACTCTCATCTAAATTCCTGTTCTCCAAGTCACTAACTTGAGCGTCGGAGGGTCCCCACCAGAACCACCGGTCCGGGACTTTTCTTGCAGGTTCCTGGAGAAAGGAGGTGGCCCCGTCATACTTCTGAAGACCCATGAATCTCCTCTTGCCCGATGCTCCTCAAAAGTGATTTGGCAGCAACAGGGATCTATGCCCTATTGCTCTAGCAAATTTTGGTTTTTGACCTACTGGGCTTAACTTGCACTAAAATGGTATGATTATCCGCTTGTATTAAAAAAAAATAATAATCATGGTCATGGTTGAATATGCGGATGGTTATGATCGGCAAATGGACCTCTCTAGCTCAACTGAGCTAGAGACCATCCAAATGAGTAATTGGAGAGCACCAATGCTTTCAGCCCAAAATTCAATACAAACTGTGGCCCAATTGGCCCATGAAATGGTTATGTTTGTGTTGCCTATGCTGCGAATTAAATGTTTTAGCTTAGATTATTACACTATACTAAAATGAAACCTTATATATAAGAAAGAAAAAAGAAAAAGAAAAAGAATAAAATGGAAAAAATATTATATATTAAAACAGCATTTTGAATATGGGAAAAAAGCTCAAAGATAAATAAAAAATTAAATATATTTTTTTTGGAACAAAAGCATATGAAAAGAAAAAGGGAAGAAGCTTAAGAAGAAAATAAAAATTATCATTATTATTATTTTTTGGGATGTAAGGACACTCCAAGGACTTCTCTCCCAATTAGTAAATCCTCAAGCGTGGCTTTATTGTTGATAAAACCCTCTATGATCTCTTTCTCTTGAAATCCTCTTTGATTCTACCATTACGTTGTTGCTATTATTTTTTAGGATTTTTGATAAAAAATCTAATAATTTTAGTTAATTTTTTGATGATCAAATTTTAAATTTATAATATTTAGAATAGTTTCGATGGAGCAGATGATCAACAGGAAGCACTAGGGATATTTTTTTAAAAAAATTAATTTTTAATTTTCTTTCTTTTTTAATTATTTAGTAATAATTATTATTTTTTTATTTTATTTATGAAATTTAAGTTATGTGTCATAAAGAAAAGGATAACAAGATATGTGATGGGATAAAAAAAATAAGCTGGTGAGAATATTGATGAGGTAATTTCTTAACAACGTCACTTCACGATAAAACTTTAATATTATATATATATATATATATAGGTATATCTTTTAACCATTATATTTTATCATAGGACAGTGCAATCCTGTTATCTGCAAGGAAAGGTTTTATGCATCGAGCATGATGCAGTTTGCACATGGTGATTAGCCCTTGCACGTGTGGTCATGCGTGATAAAAAATAAATTTATTCTTTTATGCACGGTACCTGTTATGGCATGCGTACATAATTAATCAGCGTGCAATACATGCATTCCTACATCGTGCACGATGCCAAATGTTTTTTTCTTTCGAAAAAGACTTTGTACATCATATCCAATGCAACAAATCTTACATCTACACCGTCTCTTTTTATTGATCCACATGCATCCTATATGGCTTAACGCGATGGAATAGGATAGCAGGGATCATGATTATAAATTCATAAGTAGTATACTGTCTCTGATGGATGGGATAGCTTACCTTTCAAAAAAATATTAAGATACTCCAGTTGTAAAATTACGACACCGTAGTTATAAAATTACGATACCCATTCAAAATATTAAGACAGCTTTACGATATCCCGATAGAAAAAAATTACAACACCCAGTTGTAAAATTACGACATCATGTTATAAAATTACGACACTCGTTCAGAAAGCCAAAAAAAATTATGATACCTCAGTTGTAAATTTATGACACCATAGTTATAAAATTATGATACGCATT
Organism: Calamus simplicifolius; assembly: GCA_900491605.1. Taxonomy (NCBI): domain Eukaryota; kingdom Viridiplantae; phylum Streptophyta; class Magnoliopsida; order Arecales; family Arecaceae; genus Calamus; species Calamus simplicifolius. Next base: position 932,302 of record UESW01004080.1, read on the forward strand.
TAGAAAAACATGTCTATACACAAATTCCAAAAAAAGGTGAACGAATATTAACGTGTCATATCAAAATTAAAATGATACCCTAGTTGTAAAATCACAATACCATATTTATAAAATTAACACATATTAAGAAAGCCAAAAAAATTACAGCATCCTAGTTGTAAATTTATGACACTATAGTTATAAAATTACGACACCCATTCGGAAAATGTATTTGTAAACAAATTCAAAAAAAAGCTGAATGGGTATTAATGCACGTCATGTTAAAATTTAAGATAACATCTTGTTAAATTATGATACCATAGTTATAAAATTAAGACACTTATTCATAAAGTCAAAAAAAATTATGATATCTAATTATAAATTTATGATACCTTAGTTATAAAATTACGACACTCATTCATAAAACGTGCATTGCACCACCTTTGATCTATACATAAATTCCAAAAAAAAGTTAAATAGGTATTAATGCATGTTACGCCAAAATTTAAGATGATGTCTCTTCTATCTCATTTTATTCCATTACATCAAGCCATGTAGGATTCATGTGGACCAAGGAGGCTATCTGACGTGGGCTGCACCGCCTCTCCTGATTGGTCCACGTGCATCCTACGTGGCTGACGTTGCGGAACAGTATGGCTCTGCTACGATGTTACGTTCTGATCGTGACGGCCATTAAAAGCGCTTCGCCTTTATTTTAAAATTGTTGTGTAGATGAAAATGCCCTTTCCCTCCAGCCTACTTCTACCACCATTTTTTCTTGGATTACATCTATGCAAGAAAAACTCTTTCTTCCCCCTCGCTCTAGGCTTTCGAATGCAAGGATTCAGTCCAATTTTTCTTAAGTAAGATCCTGAGCCCTCGCTCTGAGAGTCCGATCGGAAGAAAATATTTCAGCTTCGAGGCTGGAATACCTGAAGTCTTTGTACAAAAACTTCTGGAGGAAATGTCATCCGCAGCACGAAGTAAAAAGTCCTTCTTCCCACTTCTTTGTAAAGCTCCTTTATTACACCAACTGTTTTTTCTCGTTAGAGGTAGTTAATGCGTGACCAAACCGTTTAATGCGTGGGTAACTTTCTTAGAACAAAACAGTTATGACATTTTGGTAGTCATAACTGTTTAGAGTTTACTATTTTGTAAGCACGAATGTCATACTCTTTTAACTAGGATGTTATACCTCATGAACTGGGGTGTCGTCAGAGTGTTTCGGCCTATATTCCCTATTATTTCCTGTCCATATAGCTCTAGTGTTGTCATTTGACAACTCGGGTGTACTACGATTGGGGCGTAGTGTGGCTTAACGGTTGCATCCGGGTGTCATTATATAAGAACTAGAGTGTCGAAGGTTTGTAACTGCACTGTCGTAATATTTTCCTTGGTTGTCATAAGGCTGGGGTGTCGTGCTATCCCTGGGGTGTCGTAACAATCTTTCCCGGGTGTCGTAAGATGTTTTCTAGGGTGTCGTCGTAAGTTGTTTTCTCGGGTATCGTAGGTTGTTTTAATCAGGAGTATCCGTTTGTTGCTATCTGGGGGTGTCATAGCGTTTCATTCGTCATAAAAGCTACGACACCCTAGATTTACTGTTAAGACACTGTAGTTACAAGCCTATGACACCTGTGCTCCAAACGAATGCTGGAGAAAAGTCTTGCGACATCGCAGGAGAAAATCGGGAGTATTGCAACCCAAGTTAAAAAAATAAGACACCTCTATTAAACAAATACGACACCCCTGTTATGCTTGGCCGAAAATCCTTCGCGACACCGCAGTTCAAACATCACGACACCCTAGTGATAACGCTATGATACACATGCTTAGAACCTTACGACACGCAAGGAGGAATTTGGCCAAAAATCATTCGTGACACCGTAGTTGAAACGTTACGATACCCTAGCAGCAACACTATAACACCCAGGCTTATAACCTTTGCGATCTTCATATGTTGCTTTCCGGGGTGTCGTAGCATATTCTATGGGGTGTCTTTAACTGCTAAAGGGTGTGTCGTGCTTATAACTGACGTTGGAGAGAAGGCCCGCGACACCCCAACTGAAATTCGCCCGAAAATCTTTGCGACACCAAAGTTGAAACGTTACGACACCCTAGAGACAACGCTACGACACCCGTGATTATAACTTCCGCGATCTTCATTTGTTGCTTTCCGGGGTATCGTAGGTTGTTCTCTGGGGTGTCTTTAACTGCTAAAGGGTATGTCGTGCTTATAACTGACGCTAGAGAGAAGGCCCGCGACACCCCAACTGGAATTTGTCCGAAAAACTTTGCGACACCATAGTTGAAACGTTACGACAACCTAGCGACAACGCTACGACACCCATGATTATAACTTTCGTGATCTTCGTTTGTTGCTTTCCGGGGTGTCGTAGGTTGTTCTCTGGGGTATCTTTAACTACTAAAGGGTGTGTCGTGCTTATAACTGACGCTAGAGAGAAGGCCCGCGACACCCCAAGTGGAATTCGCCCGAAAATCTTTGCGACACCAAAGTTGAAACATTACGACACCCTAAAGACAACGCTACGACACCCATGATTATAACTTTCGCGATCTTCGTTTGTTGCTTTCCGGGGTATCATAGATTATTCTCTGGGGTGTCTTCAACTGCTAAAGGGGGTGTCATTTTTTTATATGGGGTGTCGTAATTTGTTTCACAGGGTGCCGTTAGTTCCTAGTTTCAGCTACGATGTCATAATATGTGAACCTTGGTATTGTTAGGCCATGCCTCAATGTCTTATTAATGTGTGTCGTCATTTCTTCAATTGAGGTGTGATATTTTTTAACCTTGGTGTCCTAATGCTTTGCCATGACTGTGTGCCTATATTTCCACAGACGATGCTAAAATTATAGATCGGAAAGAAATCGAGCACACTTCCTGTCGTGCACCTTCACCCATTGCTCCAAATGCAGGGGATGATACTGTAGTTCCTCAAACTGGAATGGAATTCAAATCAGTAGATGATGTATATACTTTCTACAATGGATACGCAAAAAGAGTTGGTTTTGAAATCACAGCCGGCTGGAGGGGCAAGTAGCATCCCTCAGTGGCAGATTGCCGAGTTAGCCCCGCAGCGTGGGGGAAGCTCGACAGCGCTCGGAGAAGATGACAAGCCCCAGTGAGGGCTCCTGTACTTTTTTCTTTTCTTTTTTCTTATCTTTCTTTGTGTGATGAATAAAAAGAAATTTTAATAACTTTTGTGTTTGCTGTCATTCGCTCTTATCATGTGAGCCTTACGAAACGGACCATCCTCCTGGGGGGTCTTTGGTGATCTTGACGAGGCTAAGGTGTAGCGTCCCTGAGATAAGTGGAACTTATAAGTTTCGCGAACGACACTGCATGAAAAAACTTTCGACACCCCCAGCTCTCATCTGATGACACCCTAGCTTTAAGGATGTCGTAGGTCCACGGATGTCGTCGCCTTAAAGCTAGGGTATCATCGGATGAGAGCTGGGGTGTCATAACAGCCTAAGTCAGGGATGTCGTAGGTCCATGGATGTCATCGCCTTAAAACTAGGGTGTCGTCGGATGAGATCTGGGGTGTCGTAATAGCCTAAGTCGGGGATATCGTCGGTTCCCGCCTTAACAGTCCCGGAACGGGTGTCATCGCCTTAAAGCTAGGGTATCATCGGATTAGAGCTGGGTATCGTAACAGCCTAAGTCAAGTATGTCATAGGTCCCCGCCTTAACAGTCCACGCACGGGTGTCATCGTGCTAAAGCTAGGGTATCGTCGGATGAGAGCTAGGGTGTCGTAACAGCCTAATCCAGGGATGTCGTAGGTCTCCGCCTTAATAGTCCCCGCACGGGTGTCATCGCGCTAAAGCTAGGGTGTCATCGGATGAGAGCTGGGGTGTCGTAACAGCCTAAGTTAGGGATATCGTAGGTACCCGCCTTAACGGTCCCACGGGTGTCGTCGCCTTAAAGCTAGGGTGTCGTCGGATGAGAGCTGGGGTGTCGTAACAGCCTAAGTCAGGGATGTCCTAGGTCCACGGATGTCATCGCCTTAAAGCTAGGGTGTTGTCGGATGAGAGATGCGGTGTCAAAACAGCCTAAGTCGGGGATGTCATAGGTCCCCGCCTTAACAGTCCCGGAATGGGTGTCGTCGCCTGAAAGCTAGGGTATCGTCGGATGAGAGCTAGGGTGTCGTAACTGCCTAAGTTGGGGATGTCGTCGGTCCCCGCCTTAACAGTCCCAGAACGGGTGTCATCGCGCTAAAGCTAGGGTGTCGTTGGATGAGAGCTGGGGTGTCATAACAGCCTAACTCAGGGATGTCGTAGGTCCCTGCCTTAACAGTCCACGCACAGGTGTCATCGCGCTAAAGCTAGGGTATCGTCGGATGAGAGCTGGGGTGTCGTAATAGCCTAACTCAGGGATGTCGTAGGTCCCCGCCTTAACAGTCCCCGCATGGGTGTTGTCGCGCTAAAGCTAGGGTGTCATCGGATGAGAGCTGGAATGTCGTAACAGCCTAAGTCAGGGATGTCGTAGGTCTCCGCCTTAACGGTCCCGCACGGGTGTCGTCTCCTTAAAGCTAGGGTGTCGTCAGATGAGAGTTGGGGTGTCGTAACAGCCTAAGTCAAGGATGTTGTAGGTCCACGGATGTCGTCGCCTTAAAGCTAGGGTGTCGTCGGATAAAAGCTGGGGTATCGTAACAGCCTAAGTTGGGGATGTCGTTGGTTCCCGCTTAACAGTTTCGGAACGGGTGTCGTCGCCTTAAAGCTAGGGTATCGTCGGATGAGAGCTGGGGTGTCGTAACAGCCTAACTCAAGGATGTCGTAGGTCCCCACCTTAATAGTCCATGCACTGGTGTTATCATGCTAAGGCTAGGGTGTCGTCGGATGAGAGCTGGGGTGTCGTAACAGCCTAACTCAGGGATGTCGTAGGTCCCCGCCTTAATAATCCACGCACGGGTGTCATCGTGCTAAAGCTAGGGTATCGTCGGATGAGAGCAGGGGTATCGTAATAGCCTACCTCAGGGATATCGTAGGTCCCGCCTTAACAGTCCTTGCACGGGTGTCGTCGCGCTAAATCTAGGGTATCGTTGGATGAGAGCTGGGGTGTCGTAACAGCCAAAGTCAGGGATGTCGTAGGTCCCTGCCTTAACGGTCCCGCACGGGTATCATCGCCTTAAAGCTAGGGTATCATCGGATGAGAGCTGGGGTATCGTAACAACCTAAGTCAGGGATGTCGTAGGTCCACGGATGTCGTCGCCTTAAAGCTAGGGTATCGTCTGATGAGAGCTGGGGTGTCGTAACAGCCTAAGTCGGGGATGTCGTTGGTCCCCGCCTTAACAGTCTCGGAACGGGTATCATCACCTTAAAGCTAGGGTGTCATCGGATGAGAGCTGGGGTGCCATAACAGCCTAAGTAGGGGATGTCGTCGGTCCCCGCCTTAACAGTCCCAGAATGGGTGTCGTCACCTTAAAGCTAGGGTGTCGTCGGATGAGAGCTGGGTGTCGTAACAACCTAACTCAGGGATGTCGTAGGTCCCCACCTTAATAGTCCACGCATGGATGTCGTCACGCTAAAGCTAGGATGTCGTCGGATGAGAGCTGGGGTGTCGTAACAGCCTAACTTAGGGATGTCGTAGGTCCCCTCCTTAACAGTCCACGCACGGGTGTCGTCGCGCTAAAGCTAGGGTATCGTTGGATGAGAGCTGGAGTGTCGTAACAGCCTAACTCAGGGATGTCGTAGGTCCCCGCTTTAACAGTCCCCACATGGTGTCGTCGCGCTAAAGCTAAGGTGTCGTCGGTTGAGAGCTGGGGTGTTGTAACAGCCTAAGTCAGGGATGTCGTAGGTCCCCGCCTTAATGATCCCGCATGGGTGTTGTCGCCTTAAAGCTAGGGTATCATCGGATGAGAGCTAGGGTGTCGTAACAGCCTAAGTCAGGGATGTCATAGGTCCACGGATATCGTCGCCTGAAAGCTAGGGTGTCGTCGGATGAGAGCTAGGATGTCGTAATTGCCTAAGTCGGGGATGTCGTCGGTCCCCGCCTTAATAGTCCCGGAACGGGTGTCGTCGCCTTAAAGCTAGGGTGTCATCGGATGAGAGCTGGGGTGTCGTAACAGCCTAACTCAGGGATGTCGTAGGTCCCCGCCTTAACAATCCACGCACGGGTGTCATCGCGCTAAAGCTAGGGTATCGTCGGATGAGAGCTGGGGTGTCGTAACAGCCTAAGTCAGGGATGTCGTAGGTCCCTACCTTAATAGTCCCCGCATGGGTGTCGTCGCGCTAAAGCTAGGGTATCATTGGATGAGAGCTGGGGTGTCGTAACAGCTTAAGTCAGGGATGTCGTAGGTCCCCGCCTTAACGATCCCGTACGAGTGTCGTCACCTTAGAGCTAGGGTTTGTCGGATGAGAGCCGGGTGTCATAAGTTGTTTCATGGGGTTTCCTTTGCGTCACCCTAGTTGAAACATTACGACACCCTTGGTATAATCTTATGACACCACTACGATAAATTTGAACTAGGCGGGAATTTTGACGTCACCCTAGTTGTAATTCGACGACACCCTAGTAACTCAGCTATGCCATCTTTTCGAGAAAAGTTGCATAACGTGGCCGGTTCCTACGGGTTTGCGTATCAGCGATATGATCGTGGCGCTCCTGGTGTCCTTTCATATTTCTCTGAGGTCGGCATAAAAAAATTTTGAACCCTAGAGGTCCTTCGTTTGTGCTCGAGAAGCCACCGGTGTTCTAAATTTTTTCCATAGTTCTTTCTTCCATCTACTTCATTCATGGAGATGAGTGCTTTCGTTTGTGGACGAAGACCGCGAACAAAGAAGAACCAGAAGGAGAAAATGGCGGAACAAAGCAAGGACATCGTTCTTCATTCGAATGAGGATGCGTCTCCTTCAGGTATGTTTATCCCTTTGTTAAGATATTATGACATCCTCTCTTAAAATGTCATGACACCCTAGTTCATACATAATGGCACCCAGCTGACTAGTATGTTTTACCCCCTGTTTCAGATGACATGAAAATTATTCCAGTCCCCCGAGTGAAGGCTTCCCAGTTGTTTAAGAATAGTTGCAGGCCGGCGTATACGTTCAGAAGGTTTGGAAGATGGGGTTTACTAGACAGCATACAAAACTTATTCGAAGGACCCCATTTGGTGCCTTCGTCGACATGCAGACGTTCACAGTCGACGGGCGACTGCTAGCAGACATCATAAGATGTCACAATGGAGGCGACGAGTTCATTTTCTGTGGCAAGCCAGTTCTATTCAGTGCCGACGAAGTCGCACTTATTCTGGGCTTCCAGCTCATGGGAAGAAGATCGACACGTCCAGCCAGTTGTTCAACGGAAGGTTGTTCAGACGATTTGGCCAGGGTTTAGATCTTCGTCAAGAAGGTTTGGAGAAGTTAATTTTTTGACTCCGATCATCTAAGGTACAGGAAGATGTCGAGGACACCGTCAGACTTTGGATCGCCTACATGTTTGCCATGTTTTTGGCTCCAAAGTCTAATCAGAGATGTCCACGGTATCTCATCCAGCACTTGGATGACTTAAGTCAACTGGATAGGATCGACTGGGCTTCGGCATTCAAGGAGTTGATTGTTCTGGCTCTCCCAGAAGTAGCTGCTTGCTTGCGTTCTGAGGAGCCGGTCCACTCAAAGAGAGCACAAAAGGTTAGGAGGCAGCCTACCCTGTTCGGATGCTCGGCAGCGCTGGTGGTAAGGATTATTGAGATGCAGAAATAGTGTCCTTAGTATAATTTCTTTGTTAATATTACATTTTTTTATATCCAAAAATTATCATGTTCAGGCGTGGTTCCTCGAGCATACATCAATGAGAGCACCAGCATATCCCGATAAACTGCCCCGGCTGTTGAAGTGGTATGACAACCAAATGAAGATCCAGTCGGTTCGGGTTGCCAACATGCAGCCTCACGACTTGGTAAGCTAATACATTGCTTCATTGCTCTGACCATATTTTTCACTTAATGTGTTAATATTTTCACTTAATATTAATTTGTTTATCATCTTGCTTTGCAGTTGGAAGGAGCTACTGTACCACTGTCAGAGGAGCGCTGGCTTCTCAGTCAACAGACAGTAGCATCGCCTGAACCAACAGAGCGCTGCGAAAGCTGTGCCGAGTTGAGGATTGAATTGGCCTGCGTTAAGGATCAACTCGACGATGTCAGGCACAGGCTGTCCATTGCTGAGAGCCTCCTCAGTTCACTCAGAAAGGAAAGCAATGCAATAAATGAGGAGGACAAGGGAGACGGGAAGACAGAGGAGGGGCATTCCCTGGAGTGTCTTCTCGAGCCTGTTAAAGGAAATACTGAGAGAATAAGATGGAGGAGGAGAATAAGATGGAGGAGGACCAAGAGGAGGGATTGGAGGGGGAATCCTTGGACGATAAAACAGAGCATGGGATTGAAAATAAAGAGGAGGAGAAGAGCGGGAGGGGCATTCTATGGAGGGCCAAGAGGAGTCCAAATCTGATAAGAAACTTGGCACCCCTGCTCCAAAGGGTGATGATGTTGACATAGAAATCGTTGGAATGCCTTCTCTTGTTAGGAGGGTTAAAAAAGAGCCGAGGAAGCGAAAGGCATCCAAGGTCAGAGGAGATTCTTATGAGACAACCATCCTAGAAAGTCGTCGAAGACAGTGGGCACATCAAAGCCCAACACAACGGTCGAAGATGACCAAATTATTATAAATTTTTTTTTGAGCGAACGACTAACCGACGAGATCGTGTACACCAATAAGTTAGGTGGCGTTGTAACAAGGAAAAGTCTTCAGGATCTCATTAACAATGATATGATAATAGATGATGTAAGTATCTCAAGAAACCTTTTCTAGTTGTTGATTTTAGAATTATATTAATCGGTTTACATTCCATTGGCAGATAATTGATGCCGGCCAGGAGTTTTTGATGTGCAACTGGACAGAGCATCCGGACCGATACCATAAGTGCATCTTTGCATCAGTTTTCGTAGCCGCTTTGTGTCTGACTTCTCCATTAACTCCTCATGAACTCGCTGCAACATCAGGGGCTCGATATTTGACAATGTATCCGATGAAGATAAGGCCCAATTCCGGTTTCTATTCACCATAATAAACTCCGATAACTCGCACTGGCATCTTGTTGCTGTCGACATGGAAAGAAAGGTGTTCATGCACCTGAATTCATTAAAACACAACGCCAGGTACAAGGCCAATGCGAAGAAATGGCATACAATTCTTGGCCACATATTCCATATCTACTGCGATAAGGAGGAGGTGATGACTTGGCCGATGGAAGAGATTTCGGATTGCCCAAGTCAACCGGCCGGATCGCTGGATTGCGGCCTATACTGTCTGAGATACATGGAATGTCTTGCTCGACGGGACAATCCTGATATGAAGATGGATTTCACGGAGGAGGAAGTAAGAGAATACCGGCGACAATTAGCTGCGACGATATTGAGAGAGGGCCTCAACCAAAAGATCAACGACCTTGTCGCAAACTGTTCTTAATTTTTTCATTCTTCTTTCATTGAAAATTTAATGTAATTTATTCATATTAACACTGTTTCATATTTAATGCAAATGCAAATATTTTATATTGAGAACATGGTGTCCTCGATTTATTCATATTTATGCCTTTTCTACTTCATAATTTCTTAAGTTTTCATATATGATGTCGTAAATTGAAAACTAGAATGTCGTAAATTGAGAACAGGGGTGTCGTAGGATTTTGCCTTTCGGGTGTCGTTAAGCTAAAGCTAGGGTGTCGTTAGCCCAGAGCTGGGGGGTCATCGCGCTAAAAGCATTGGTGTCCTTTCGTGAGAACAGGGGTGTCGTAGGATTTTGCCTTTCGGTGTCGTCGAGCTAAAGCTAGGGTGTCGTTAGCCCAGAGCTGGGGGGTCGTCGCGCTAAAAGCATTGGTGTCCTTTCGTGAGAACAGGGGTGTCGTAGGATTTTGCCTTTCGGGTGTCGTCGAGCTAAAGCTAGGGTGTCGTTAGCCCAGAGCTGGGGGGTCGTCGCGCTAAAAGCATTGGTGTCCTTTCGTGAGAACAGGGGGGTGTAGGATTTTGCCTTTCGGGTGTCGTCGAGCTAAAGCTAGGGTGTCGTTAGCCCAGAGCTGGGGGTTGTCGCGCTAAAAGCATTGGTGTCCTTTCGTGAGAACAGGGGTGTCGTAGGATTTTGCCTTTCGGGTGTCGTCGAGCTAAAGCTAGGGTGTCGTTAGCCCAGAGCTGGGGTCGTCGCGCTAAAAGCATTGGTGTCCTTTCGTGAGAACAGGGGTGTCGTAGGATTTTGCCTTTCGGGTGTCGTCGAGCTAAAGCTAGGGTGTCGTTAGCCCAGAGCTGGGGGGTCGTCGCGCTAAAAGCATTGGTGTCCTTTCGTGAGAACAGGGGTGTCGTAGGATTTTGCCTTTCGGGTGTCGTCGAGCTAAAGCTAGGGTGTCGTTAGCCCAGAGCTGGGGGGTCGTCGCACTAAAAGCATTGGTGTCCTTTCGTGAGAACAGGGGTGTCGTAGGATTTTGCCTTTCGGGTGTCGAGCTAAAGCTAGGGTATCGTTAGCCCAGAGCTGGGGGTCATCGCGCTAAAAGCATTGGTGTCCTTTCGTGAGAACAGGGGGGTCGTAGGATTTTGCCTTTCGGGTGTCGTCGAGCTAAAGCTAGGGTGTCGTTAGCCCAGAGCTAGGGGTCGTCGCGCTAAAAGCATTGGTGTCCTTTCGTGAGAACAGGGGGTGTCGTAGGATTTTGCCTTTCGGGGTCGTCGAGCTAAAGCTAGGGTGTCGTTAGCCCAGAGCTAGGGGGTCGTCGGGCTAAAAGCATTGGTGTCCTTTCGTGAGAACAGGGGGGTGTCGTAGGATTTTGCCTTTCGGGTGTCGTCGAGCTAAAGCTAGGGTGTCGTTAGCCCAGAGTTGGGGGGTCGTCGCGCTAAAAGCATTGGTGTCCTTTCGTGAGAACAGGGGGTGTCGTAGGATTTTGCCTTTCGGGTGTCGTCGAGCTAAAGCTAGGGTGTCGTTAGCCAGAGCTGGGGGGTCGTCGCTCCCCCACCTTAACAGTCCCCGCACGGGTGTCGTCACTTTAAAGCGATGATGTCGTTAGGTGATAGTTGGGGTGTCGTAACAGTGCAAGCATATTCGTAAAATATCAAATCTTCTTGGTAAAGTTGTTTGTTGTTGTTGGCCTGCTACACACTGTTGTGATTCCAAAACCAACTCTTTTTGCGTATCTATTGTAGAAAGTATATACATCATCTGCTGAATTGAATTCCATTCCAGTTTGAAGAACTACAGTATCAACCCCTGCTTTTGGAGCGATGGGTGAAGGTGCACGGCCGGAGTGTGCTCGATTTCTTTCCGATTTATAATTTCAACATCATCTGTGGAAATATAGGCACACAGTCATGAACAATGATGTCCATAGATTTAGCTGTCAATATATCCTGATAAAGCATTAGGACACCAAGGTGAAAAAAATACGACACCTCACTTGAAGAAATACAACAACACAATTAGGCTGTTACGACATCGCCAACTTAGGCTGTTACGACACCCCAGCTCTCATCTGACGACACCCTAGCTTTAAGGCGACGACACCCATGCTGGGACTGTTAAGGCGGGGATCGACGATATCCCCGACTTAGGTTCTTACGACACCCCAGCTTTAGCACGATGACACCCTAGCTTTAAGGCGACGACACCCGTACCGGGACTGTTAAGGCGGGGATCGACGACATCCCCGACTTAGGCTTTTACGACACCCCAGCTTTAGCGCGACGACACCCTAGCTTTAAGGCGCGACACCCATGCGGGGACTGTTAAGGGGGGACCGACGACATCCCCGACATAGGCTCTTACGACACCCCAGCTTTAGCGCGACGATACCATAGCTTTAAGGCGACACACCCGTGCGGGACTGTTAGGAGGGGACCGACGACATCTCCGACTTAGGCTTTACGACACCCCAGCTTTAGCGCGACGACACCTAGCTTTAAGGCGACGACACTCGTGCGGGGACTGTTAAGGCGGGGACCGACGACATCCCTGACTTAGGCTGTTACGACACCCCAGCTCTCATCCGATGACATCCTAGCTTTAAGGCGACAACATCCGTGGGGGGACTGTTAAGGTTTAAACTGGGGTGTCGCTCCCCCCTCTTCTCCACTTGGCCCTCCGTAGAATGCCCCTCCCCCCTCTTCTCCTCTTCTTTATATCCATTCACATGCTCTCTCATGGTTAGTTATAAGCACAGTGTCGTAGGCTTGTAACTACGGTGTCTTAACATAAATCTGGGGTGTCGAAGCTTTTATGATGACACCCCGGAGCACGGGTGTCGTAGGTTTGTAACTAGAGCTATATGGAAAGGAAATAACGGGAATATAGGCCGCCGAAACACTCTGACGACACCCCAGTTCATAAGTTATACAGTATGATATTCGTGCTACAAAACACTAAACTCTAAACATTATGACTCCCAGAATGTTATAATTGTTTTGGTCTAAGAAAGTTACCTGCGCATTAAATGGTTTCCTAAAGCATTAACTTCTCTAACGAGAAAAAACAGTGGGAACAAGGACTTTTTACTTCATGCTACGGACGACATTTCTTCCAAAGTTTTTGTACAAAGACTTCAGTAGCCAGGTATTCCAGCCTCGAAGCTAAATATTTTCTTCCGACCGGACTCTCAGAGCGAGGGCTCAGGATCTTGCTCAAGAAAAATTGGACTGATTCCTTGCATCCGAAAGCCTAGAGCGAGGGGGAAGAAAGAGTTTTTCTTGCATAGATGTAATCCAAGAAAAAATGGTGGTAGAAATAGGCTGGAGGGAAAGGGCATTTTTCTACACAATAATTTTAAAATAAAGGCGAAGCGCTTTTAATGGCCGTCACGATCAAAACGTAACATCGTAGTAGAGCCATACCGTTCCGCAACGTCAACCAAGTAGATGCACGTGGACTAATCAGGAGAGACGGTGCAGCCCACGTCGGACTTGCTGCACCGGGGATGTGTACAAAGACTTTTCCTTACAAACTAAGAGAAGAACTGCCCAGCAAGGCCGAAATCAAGCCCAGCAATCGGACGGTTCAGATAAAAAATCTGTTCTAAAATCTACGGCCGTGATCAAGCGGGAAGATGATTCTGGGCTTGGGACCCGGCCCCAAATCGCGGGAAGATTCACTTAAGCGCCTCGAAGAAATCACAGCCGTCCGTGAGGAAACGAACCATTTGGATTGGAACTGGCGGTGGCTGGAGTTAATTTGTTTAGGCAACGGTGTGGAGAGGCTTGTCGACGATTATTCCAACTCGTTTCTTCCCTCTCCACCCTGGAGCTGGAGACCTGAAAGAAATCCGTCGATCTCGGATGCCAATGGCTTCAGGTAGCGTCTCTTTCTACGAATTTCCCCTATTTGGTAAATTTCGAGACATTGTTGAGTTTCTGATTGAAATTAGTTCGCGCTGCAGCGAGTTTCCTTCGTAATTGTCGAGAAATTTTGGGATTTTGTGGTATTTCGATTCTCAAAAAGATCGAATCGTTTTTCATTATTTGCGCTGTTGCATGATTCTACCGGTGAAAAGGAGATAAACTTTGAGACTTTTCGTTTGGTGCACGGGAATTGTGTGGGTTTTGGTAAAATGGAATTTTCGCATGAATTTGTACCAATTGTGCTTGTAATCGATGTCATAGTCGACTTTTCGTTATAACCGGTTCTAGTATCGTTATCCAATAGCCTCGTTGGTGAGAATATTGAGCTTATCATGTGGTTTCGAGCGATGGACAAAAATTTTTTAGGTGCAATTAGGTGCAAATTCTGGTTTTCTTTGCATTTACTCCTAGTCTTTTAGGTTCTCAATTTTTTGATCGTTTTCCTTCTCTCTCTTTCTCGATCTCAGTTTTTTTTTTTTTTTGGACTGTAATAGAGCCGCATGTATTTATCAAGATGTAAACAGGCTCGATCTCGAATTTAAGAATTTGTAATACGGGGGTATAGGTATTGATTTGTGCTTGCGATGGTTCTGTGTAAACAAAGATGAATTTAGCCATCAAAAAGCTAATTTGACAAGATTTATTTTTTTTGATTCTCTCAGAATATGTTATCAGAGTTGAAAGCTAAAATTTTCTTGTCTATATATGCTTGAGTATTGGCTCTTCTTTGGTTTAGCTGAATGCAGTAAACTTTCTTAACCAAGGAAACGTTTCACTTGTACTTTTCCAGAAGTAAAACAACTAATTTTTAAAAAATACTTTTTTTTAAGATGAATTTTTGAACAAAGAAAACTGCGAAAGACCTAAGAGATGAGCATTACATTCTTTGAGTTTGAGGTTCCTTTGAGTGGATAACTAGACTTTTAGGCATCCGATTGTTAGAGATAATCTACTAAGAAATTTCAGTCTTTGGTGAGCACTATCAGTGCCATTCACAAGTCTGGATTTACAAGGTTGGAAGGTTGACAATTAGTTAATTATTAATAGAAAAGGAAGCTCAAACTGTTAAATGTATCCTTGTTTCAATAAAAATGTTTCTATCAGAAAAATAAACATGAGATTTTCTCATTATTATGTTGATTGTTGATGCCCCATTTGTGCATAGTTATTTGCTGCTTTGTTTGTTATCTGATCTATGACAGACTTATATCCTTGTTAACGTGTTTATGCAGACATCTCCATTTCAGTTCCTTCAGAACCTAGCCAATTCTCCCGTTTGAGAACTATGCAGTTTATTGGAACAGAAAGACCTTGGCTGAGTAAGTCCATGGTACCTAAATGTTGAGAATAATGATTATTTACCTGTGCAGATGATCCTTTGTTCTCCTTTTCCACTTGTGCAATATGTATATAATTTGTTCAGTAAATGACTGCATTTGTGCTCTACTTAATTAGTTTATTGTTTTCAATGTCAGGATAATTCATGAAATCCAATATCTCTTTTTTTTATGTTTCTTAATATGTTCATTATTTATTCTTGGTTTTCTGGATTAGATCTATATGGGATTAGGGTTCGGCCTATTGCGCCATTTGGAAGTGTCAGTAGTCAACCTTTTGCTGATCCAGCCCTCATGCATCGCTGTTTGCCAGATGAGTTGCTTTTTGAGGTATTGTTTAATGCTGCACACAATGATTTACTTTGTACTTCAAGAAATCTATGGGATATTAGAATACTCTCTATATGCTGTATGGATTGGAAATTTGTGCAATAAATATGTTTCATCTGCATAACACGAGCATGTTTGGGAGGACTGCAGCATTACTGTTAAAGCATGTGTCTTCTTGCGCATTTCCAATTTCCCCCAGTTTTACATAGATTCCAAGGATTCAACTAGTTTTTTCAAATTGTTTGGTTGTAGTGATTATATTTGTTTTATACCTACATTCTACTGATGGTTCAAGATGATATGGCTCTTAAGAAGTGGAAATTACATTACGATTTGCTCAGTTCAGGCTGTAGTATTTGCATTGTAATCAAGGGAAAGTGATTATGAGTATTATTGGTATGAGTTGATATGATAATCTAAATATGTACTCATATCATGATTTGTTATCTTTTCCCACTTAAAGAAATGCAGTTATATGTCCACCCCACAGTTCAAATTCTAGACCTCTCCTATGTGGAGAGAGATGCTAACCAGCTTGGATAGGTCTTCTTGAGTTGCGGTTCCCTTAGCAAATTCTTCAAAGCCACATGATTCCATCAAAGGCCATGTTTCAGATAAAGCATGCTTTACAATGTTATGCCTCACTTGTCCGAGATGTTATAGCTCTTTCCTTTTTCCACTTTGAACCTTCCAAGGAGATCCAAACCTTTTTATTCAACATGGCATCTTCTGGCTTTCATTGCACATGCCTGTGTCATATTATTATGTTCTTTATCTTTATAAACTCTACTTGTGCTGCCAGTATGCTTCTCTTCATGCACATTTTAAGATATTTACCAATTTTTGTTTTTGTCAAGTTAATAATATTTTAAAATAACTGTATTAACTGTTGCTGAGAAGAAAATTCAGAAACTAAATGGTGCTTTTATGTTGATGAAATTTAAATTAATAAATTTAGAAACTGACAGAGAAGCTATACATGATTTTCTTTTTCACATTCTTTAGAATAAAAGAGTGATGCCTATCATTAATTTGTGTTAAAATATTGGGTGAGCTTCAAATTAATAATTTCTTCATGAGCTGAAAATCTCTAGTCCTGCAAAATGTTGCATGAGAATGTTGTTTTTTTGGTCACTGTCAATAAACTGCACATAAAATGTTCAATTTTTGAGTTAGCATGGGTTGGCCTCATACTTTATTCATAGCACATGGCACCACCCTGAATTGGTTTCTATTGTATGGAGTGATGCTGTATGTGCCTTGACTTTTGATATGGTATACTTGATGTACAATGTGCTACTTTTCTCTGTATCGACCTTTGACCTATCTTTATGAGTTAGTGTGTCTTTCCACTTATTGGATCAAGCTCCCAGATCTTGGCAAGATGCTGAGTTCTGATTGCACCCACTGATAACAGTTCTTGCATAATGACTTATGGATTACCATAACAGGTTTTTTCACGGATGAGTCCTTACACTTTGGGAAAGGCAGCGTGTGTCTGCCGCAAATGGAGATATACCATCCGTAATCCCAGTTTATGGCGTACTGCATGCCTAAAAGCTTGGCAGGTACTTATAATCATGTTAAAGCAACACTTGTTTTTTTTTTTTTACAACACCGCCTACTGAAACATATAAACCTGGTTATAAAGATGTCTGGAGCAGAAACAAACTACCAGGTTGTCCAGTCTATGTATGGAGGTTCTTGGAGGAAAATGTGGGTTCAGAGGCCAAGGATTCGTAGCGATGGTAAACACTCATTAAACATCATGTGATGTGCTTGAGACAAAGCCCTCATAATTATTTTTTGATTGTTGCCACCCAAAAATTTCTTTGGTTTAGTGTACTAGTTCTGGTAACTCAATAATTTTTCTAACACAAGGAGTGCTGAATGGAAGGAAAATTGCCTTTCCCCACTTCGGTGCTCCTTGATAAAAGGCCAACCATTTATTTTGAGAACCTTCTTTCCCTTTCATATTATTTTAGACATCGGCTGTGAGCTGGACATTCATGAACAGAGACTGTATTTGCACCAAACACTATGAGGATTCTCATACAGTCACATTTTTCACCAAGTCCAGAATAGTAAAATAAAAGGATTTTTTCTCAAAATAATAGTACTAATTAATCTCATTTAACATAGATCTGTTCATACACTTTTTAAAAAAAAATTAAAAAAGGAGATCCTGCAACATTTAAGAACTTAATATTTATTTTGCTTTTCATGATTCTATGATCCATTAAATTAAGCTTTCCTTATTTGTGATCTATTGCTGAGCATAGTTTCTGTATATTGGCATGAAAAGAAAAAATAAATCGGACTTAAAACCTTTCTCATTTTATCAGGTCTCTATGTGAGTAGGAATACTTATATCCGTACTGGAGTTGCAGAGTGGAAAGTTACAAATCCTGTCCATGTGGTACGATATGTCTTTATGGCTTTGTGGTGGTAATAGTCTATGGGCATTTTACAATGCAATTTGCATGTCAGATTGATTTTGACTGAAAAAAAATCCTGATATTGGGAATGCGGGTTATTCATTTTGTCCGATTTGGCCCTATTCTGTTAGGCTCTGATTTATATTTCTCTCTTCTGATTTCTAGGTCTGCTACTATCGTTACTTGAGATTTTATCCAGGTGGGAAGTTCCTCTACAAGGTTGTGATTGGCGAACTGGTGAAAGTGGTTAGCAAAGTTTGTTCTATGTGAAATATTGTTCTGACAGTTTTATTTTAAACTACCAGGTTTCTTCTCAAAGAGTTAAGGAGGTGGCAAAATGCATGAATTTCCGTGCATCTAAGGCAGACTGCGTTTTTAAAGGAGACTACATATTAGCTGAAGACCTGGTTTGTATTCAAAGGCCTTAAAAACTCTCTCGCCAAATATGTGCTTCTCAAAGTCTCTATCGCATTGGCAGTGCTTAATAAGTCCTTTGTTTGCAGGAAGGCAAGAAGTTTTGGACTCTGAAATACATTTCTGGTTCTGTTTTTGCAGGTTGAAGCTGCGTTGTTGTACCCAGGGTCTCGTCATACTCTTTTAAGGATGCGCCTTAGGTATTTCGTTAACAATACTGCTTATCATGGTACCAACCAGTATCATTTAATTTTAAAGTGCACAGATGAAGCTTCAGTGCACTTATTTACATCAGCTGATAAATTGTTAGGTTGCTTATATGGATGCTCTTCTACGTTCTTTTAAAACTGGTGCCTCTTCTCAGGCTTAGAGGTACGACAGTTGGGGCAAACAATCGACTGGATCTCTTAAAACTTGTTACAACTGGTGTAAACGAAAGTGAAATAAGCAATCAGGACGACATGCTTGGAATTGTAGAAGGTTGGCAGGAGGATGAGACACATAACCCTGATGTGCCTGCTATTTCACATAGAAGGGGTTTGACACCCTTTGTATTTGTTCCATTTGAGGAGGTATGTGACTTTCTAGCTTATTCTGTAATAGGTGAAATAGTCATTATTAATTGCTTTCCAATTCTAGTTTATATAGGTTCCTTTCTGTGTACCATTCGTTTTTTCTTTTCCTTCCAACCATGTTAAAATATTCGGCCCATGAACTCCATTGATTCTTTGAGAACATTATGAAAGCAGTTCTCTGTGTGTGATCCACCTCTTGTAAGCATCTAGTCAGAAAGGTAATACATTTTAACAAATAAGCATATCTTATGGGGTCTTTTTGATGATATCAATTTGTTGCTTAACCTTATGCCAGAGCTAGGGCAATTTAGATCTCAAATATACACTTTATGTCACCTGGCAAGTTAATTATTGGGCTTTGCTAGTTTTGTATACTTGGTTGACTGATCCCTTATGCCATCTTTCCACAGCAGCTGATTCTGTTATTAGTTGCACCACTAGAAAAATTGATATAAATATTAGAATGAATGCATATTCCCTCTGAGTTCTCTACTGATTTGAATTTCTTTCAAGGTTCGAATTCATTTCGAATTGATAGGTCTGCCTTCCTGTTTGGGGGCATTCTTCATTGTGTTATTCTTGGTTCTGAAAGCATTTTCATCCCTTTGCAGCAAGTGGTTTTCTTTTAAAATTTGAATATCAGAAGTGGAATTCTGTTGAAACTGGTGCTTTTGTTATTTGTTATGAAATTTTATGTTTCACCACCTTCCGTAATTCTCTGGTTTTGAGCCTGGAAGTTATCCTCTGATGGCAAAATATTGTTAAGACTATTTTAAAGCATTAAAAACTGGTTCAAATAGGATATCAATTGACAATTGAAATGACTATTAGTAGAAAATACATTCTATGAATATTAATAAAAAATACTTTGACCTGCAAACTAAGTGAAACAAGCAATATTGGCTGAATATGCAAGCTTAGTATCTGAGGATATCTTATAGGTTAAATGGGCAAAGTTTGTGCACAGACTATTTCATTTTTCTGGATAACGTGAAATAAGAGGCATATTTTGTGGACATGTTGCAGGTGGAAACATCAGTTCTAAATCTTCCTGTGGACAAGATGGATTACTTTGTTCCTGGCTGATACTGAAGTGCTTGGTATCCTGTGTAAATATGTACAGGCTTGTTCTATTTTCATTTGTGTCTACACCCTGCATTGTGATCCTTGTGAGGGTCGTTTTATTTTTTGTCTCTTCAAGGAACCTTGATCATGGAACCTATGTTTTCTTCCAAGACAATGCAGCCCCTGTTTGTTAATTGTCCACCATGACAATGTATTTCTTCTTGGTTTGGTATGAGAACCTTCTAGCTTTATTTTTAATCTACCAATTTGAACAAAGGGTACAATGTTAATATCTTAATGGTTATATGGATCGACTTTGGATGCTTGCAGGATCCGGGGTTCTCCTGTTTAACAACAGATTTTGTTCTTGCGTGCTTTCTTAAGCTTGTGCTGTATGTTATAGGCTGCAATGCCTGTCAAACTTCAGTCATATTGTGCTGCCAATCCAGTTGCTGTAGAGAAATCTATTTGGTTGTAGGGAACAACTTCGGGATGGGTGAAGAGCCAGGGCTTGCATTTTGGAGCATGGATGTAGAATCCGGTCCCTTTTTTTTTTTGTTTGAAGAAAAAAGGGGGAGAAAATTGGAACTGACAGTCCAGTAATATCAGCTGAGAGTATACGATATCATAAAGTTCAGGATCAAAATTAGGGCTCAAAAGGGAGTATCTCACCAGCCTCAAGGAAACATGTTAGCACTGTGTAAAGTGTTAGCCGTGTCTCTTTGAAGCCTCAAAAGAAGCAGAATTAACCGCTTTGTCAGATGTCATCTTTTACCGTGCCAGTTGCAGGCTTAGGCGTCGCTGCGTTGTCATCCTTCAGTTTTTTTTTTTTTTAATTTTTTTTTGTCGGCCTTTTTTAAGCAATGAAAAGAAGTAAGGATTTTGCGTAAGTGGCTAAAGGTTGCATGGCTGACATCTTTTACCGTGCCAGTTGCAGGCTTGGGCGTTGCTGCGTTGTCATCCTTCAAGGATTCGATTCTCATCCTGTGTTAGTGAAAATGAACCGTAGGCGTCTCATCCAGTAAATTTTTTTTTTTTTTTTGTCTGCCTTTTCAAGCAATGAAAAGAAGTAAGGATTTTGCATAAGTGGCTAAAGGCTGCATGGAAGTCTTTTTGCACTGGTTCATAAATGTTGGTCGGATTTCCTTCGACTCGGGTGCAATCGATCTTCGAATCGGACTTCCTCCTGAGCGGACCTGCAAAAAGTCCTCACGCGAAAGGCATTGGGGGTAGCCCTCCGCGAAGACCCTTCGACGCTCAAGTCAGTGGGATCGATGATCAACAGAAATGAGAGAAGGATCTCTCTGGGGAGTCCCTTCAGAGCGGCCAATTGGGAGCTCTTGCGGAGCGCCGACGGCAGAGAGGAGAAAAAGGGGGAGCAGAGAGAGAGGAGTGAGAGTGAGTCAGGAGCTGTGTACGGGAGCTTATGCGCGTACCTGAGGGAATCTGGGAGTGTCTTATTTATAGGCAATCATCTGAATCTTGAGCGCCTTCTGGAAGGTTCGAAGGTTGTTGGCATACGGAGATGATTCGAATCAAGCCGTTGTGAGGCCGGTGGGATCCGTATCTTGTTCGTTGAAGGATCGACGGCTGGGAGAGCTCTCTGATGGCCTAGGATCCAATGACTGCGTAGGTCCTAGACCATTATTGCAGATCCTAGGCCACTCCTCGATATGATTCTTCGTTTGGGATTCTGTTACACTAGTCTTGGGCTATCTCGCGCCAGGTTTCGCGGAGGTGCATGTCGAGCTACGGGTTACTCGGGAAGCCGAGCTTCAGGTTGCTCGGGGGGGATCGAGCCATGGGTTGCTCGGGGAAGCCGAGCCATGGATTGCTTGGGGGAACCGAGCTATGGATTGCTTGGGGGAACTGAGCTATGGGTGGCTCAAGAAAGCCGAGCTAGGGGAAGCCGAGCTATGGATGGCTCGGGGGAGCCGAGCTATGGATTGCTCGGGGAACCAAGCTATGCGTTGCTTGGAAAAGCCGAGCTATGGATGGCTCGAGGGAACCGAGCTATGGATGGCTCGGGGAAGCCGAGCTATGGATGGCTCGGGGGAATCGAGCTATGGGTTGCTCGATCCGTCGGATCATACTGGCTAGCTCGTTCTTCGTAGGCGCAGCGTAGCAAGTGGGGGCTGGGGCTGATCTTAGCCTATTCGCACGTTATCAATGCAATGGCAATTTTACCCCTCAACACATGCCCCCCACTCCCTAGTTTGAAGCATAGGTTTGGGCATAGGGAGTATAGACTTAGGTGGCGCAATCCGAACGAGGGGATCTGTATTTGACAGCCTATGCAATGATGCCCTAATTAATGTTGCATGGTCATTTTGCCTTCTCGAGGTAGATCCATCGTTTCTTAGGAGCGAAGGCAACGATTGGGGAAGCGCCACGTAGGAAATCTCGATCTTCACGGCGCCTGCAGCGGCGGTTCCGGACGTCTTGGTTAAGACGCCTCATCTTCCCCCTGAGGCGGTTTCTTTTGGGAAAAAACGGAGTCGTAGCGGCGCCATCCCTATTCGTAGCGCTCTTTCGCTTTCCCTTAGAGAACTTTGTCTTCCGTTTTCTTGGCGACCTTGCTCAGCGTCTCTTTCGATCGACAACATGGTGAGTCCGAGTGATCAGGCTTCGGAGGTGACCCCGGCGGATCTGGAATGGATACGCTGCCTGTACAAGATTCCCCAGGATGTTACCTTGTTGCTCCCGATGGCTGATGACAGGGTGACATCCGAAATAGGGGATGGAGTGTTCTGCTATGAGGAAAGTTTGAGGGCAGGTCTCAGGTTTCCTCTTCACCCGCTGGTGCGGAGGTGATGAGGTTCTACAATATATGCTTCACCATGGTGGCTCCCAACAGCTGGCGCAATCTCATCGGATTCATCTCGTTGTGCAGCCATGTCGGGTGACCGACCCTTCCGATGTTCAGGGTGTGCTACAATCTGGTCTCCGGAAGGGCCTCAGAGTGGCCTTACATCAGTCCCCGGAGGTCTTTCAAGATGATTTTGGATAACCCGTCGTCGATAAAGGAATGGAAATCGTGATTCTTTATAGTCGAAGGAAATATTGGCTCGGACTTCCCTTGGGTGTGGGGACGATATGTGAAGGATCCAGAAGCGCATCCGGAGTTATCCGAGCAGGAGAAAAGGGATTTGATCGTGTTACGCGGCAGTCGAGTGCTTCCGGCCAGCGCCCTTCTATCGGAGGACGCTCTCTTTGCGGCCATGTTGAGTCCTGTTGATCCTCGCAGTGAGTATCACTTTGTAGCCAATAGCTTAATGTGATTTCAACTTCGATTTTTGTGTGAGCTAACGCGGCAGTCGTTTTGCTCCTACAGCCAAAAGGTCGGCGTTCGTAGATCAGATGAGGGAGGAGCTGGGAAAGCGTCGCAGGAGATCCGGCTCCAGTAGCAAGCATAGGACTGAGAAGAGGTCTCGCCCTTCCGGCTCCCATCCTAGGGGGATCAGGAGAGGTGGTGATGATCGGCGCTCCTCGTCGCCGCGGGCTGGAAGTGTCGAAGTTCCGGCGGCACATGGTCTTTTGGTGCCGGAGGAAGGTCTGTCAAGGGGGGAAGATCAAGATATCGCAGGGGTTTCGGAGGAAGCTGCTGAAATCTCCTCCCCACCTGTTGTCATTTTGTCCGACGATGGCGAGGGAACGACGTCGGTTCACTTGGAGACCCCGTGGCCGGGGCAGCTCGGTCTCCCTCATTGGAGGCCGGTGGCTCGGAGAGGTTGCAGGCGGAGGCGGGAGCGGCCCTCGCTTCAATCGAGGTGGGAGAAGCGGTTACAGCTGCTGAGGTTCAGCCTGGGCTGCTGGTGGGAGAACCAGCGGTGGATGAAGGGGTAGCCGAACCTGCCGAACCAGCGATCGAACCTCACGAGGCATTTTCAGGTGAAGGGCCTTCCGCCGAGGCACAGGAGGCCCCGAGGGAAACCAAAGTTCAAGAGGAGTCTGCCAGGGCAGAGAAATGTCCGAGGAGGCGGAAGCAGAAGAGGAAGAAGGAGAAGGAGGGGATCCATCGAGCGAAGGGGACGCTTGGGCCGGGGCTTCCCTTGCCGGAGCCGAAATGCCTGAGGCCTCTCAAATGAGGGCTCTGATGGAGGAAGTTGGCCGAACGAGGGCCTCAGGGGACGCGGGCTCCCTGAGCGTAGATTTCACTCACGTGATCCGAAGGTGAGTGCCATGTTCTCTGCTTTGATGCGGTCTGCGTTCCAAGGGGGTGAGAGTTCCTCGACAGGAGGGAATGATCCGGAAGACCTTGTCGATGTGGCCTTTAGGTACACTGAAGTGCTGAACGAGGCTTTCCTTCTTCCCGGGATTGATGACCTTGCCCTCACGCGGATTGCTTCGGATTATGCATCTCGGGTAAGTCGTCACACCGAAGTAGGTTTTTAGTCAGTTAGTTCGACTGTATTCCTCATATGTGCAATCCTTTTCACAGAATGCCCTGATCATGAGGGCGCTGAAATGGCGTTTGCATCTGGTTGTTGGAGCTCGGGCTCGGGCCCGCCAAGAGGTCGATCACCTCAAGGAGAGGGTGGATTCTACAGCTAAACTTTCCCGAGCCTTGGTGGTCTCCAGAGGGAGCTCGAGGAGGCTCGCAGGGTTCTTGCAGTTGAGAGAGAAAGAGCCTCTCAACTCGCAACGCAGGTCAACGAGCTTCAAGGCTTCCACGAGCAATCCGAGAAGGTCAGTCTGGAGCTATCTCAGATCAAAGCGGAGCACGAGAATAAGGTCAATTCCATGCAGCAGTTTTTCGATAAGAGGTAGGACCAGTTGAAAAGCCACGCTGAAGATAAGGGCAACTGGAGCAAGAGGCTCGAGGAGGAAGAGCACAGGTGTCGGCGGCAGTAGGACCACCTCGCCCATCTGAATAAAGAGCTCGCCGACACGAAGGATCGGCTGAAGTGGTCGGACGAACGAGCTGCTCGACTTAATGACGAGCTCGACTACGCTCGTCAAGAGATTGGGGACACTCAGTCCCGGGTGGATGAACTTAAAGAGAGCCTTCGCCAAAATCAATTGGCTAAATCGAGGGCTCTCAATAGGGTCCAAGTGCTGGGCGGTGAACTAGCTCGGCGGGATGAGCAGGTAGGGCGTTATCTATTTTATCCGTTTTGGTTTTTCGACTTCTGCCTTACTTGGCTTTTCGTCTGCAGTTGAACAAGATGAGCCAGGAGTTTCAGGAGCGGTTGAAGGTATTCAGAGAGGAGGCGGCCTCGAGGCACCGAAGGATCTCCGAATTGGAGAAGCAATTGGCCGAGGCGAACGCGGGCCTCTTCAGCGATGGAGTACAAGAACTCTACCGAATTTGCCGAGGAACGCAGGGCGGCCTGCCGATGCATTCCGGTTCGGCGAAGAGGAGGCGCGGACTAAGATTACTCAAGCCTATCCTGACCTGGACTTGTCTTGTTTGGAAGCCGAATATTACGAGACACGTACCCCGGGGGCCGAGGAAGACGAATATGAAGAGATTTTTGATGTCGATCTCGAAGCTGTTCTGGGAGTTGACGTTGCCGCCGAGGTATCCCGGCGGGACACCATTGAGAAAGGGGGGCCAAGCGACGCTCCTGCTGATGCGGCCGCAGGAGACGCCGGGTCTGATCCCAAGTCTTGACCTCTTGGGGCCCCATATGTATTTTCTGTTTCTTTTCTTTTGTAGTTTGACCAAATCAGTAAATGGGTCAGTTGTTTTCATTTGTTTGCCTTTCTCGGATGGTTCCTTGTCTTAAATTTTTATCCCAACTGCAAGCGCCGCTTGGTTGATTTTCTGGCTCGAATTTGAGGGAACGTCTTGGTCGAGGCCAAGGCGTAGGGATAGCCCCGACAAAGGAGCTGAGAGACAATACAACTTGGTACGAAAGGAGGTTGAGAGATGATTCAATTCGGCTTAAGCCGAATGATGCAATGGTTCGTCTAGGACCGAAGATTGAAATAGCTCGGCTAAGGCCGAGGGATGCGATAGCTCGGCTAGGGCCGAGGGACGAAGTAGCTCGGCTAGGGCCGAGGACGAAATAGCTCGGATAGGCCGAGGGACGAAATAGCTCGGATAGGGCCAAGAAATGCGGTAGGTCAGCTGGACGGGACCAGAAATCACAAACGCATCCTGGCTAGGGCCGGGGTAGTCCGTCTTATCAGTGGCGAAAGTCGTGGTTGTGTTTTCGACGAAAAGACGGGAGTTTGTTCCCGAGCTGGGGGGTTTGTTGAATCCTTGTCGTCATCCCTTTATTCTTTTCGGTAAAGAGAGGGTTTGGCCTTCACGCCTCTTTATTACCCATGTCAGCGCCTTGTCTTTTCCAAGGCAGGTCAATTTTCATTTTGCCGAAATAGATAGTACGGCTCTGCGGCCAGCAAAAGGTTGCCCCGGCACTTTCCGAGGGACCTTTGCTGTGTCGATCTTTTCCAACGCGGGTCGCTTTGACGTGTGGTGTAACTGCTTATTTGCCATTGGAGGATGTCATTTTCACGGGACGATCTTCAAGGTCTGCCAGTATCTGTAAGATCGGCGGACGATTTTCGGCATTTAAAGCTCGTGATCCGGGACCAGAGAAAATCTTTTGGCATGCGTCATGGTTCGAGCGATGCGCTTGGCGCGCAACGGAGAGCACTGTTTTCATCCCAGGAGGCCACGTGGTGGCGTGGGTCAGGCATTTTGAATCTCGAGGCTTCCTGTTCTGATAGCTGCTTCCGATTCGTCTTTGCCTATAAAGAGGGGAAAGAGGGCTGTGTTGGGCCATCCCAGAGTTTTCTTCCCTGCGAATCGCGAAGGTTTACATGATGCTTGTCTCTCTGGGGTTTAGAGCGGGAGGACCAAGCTTTCCTTCTGCAAGTCGTGGTCCTTCGGACAGCTGGGGTGATGAAGGAGCTGCCGGAGGGTGGCTCGTCCTCAAGAAAGGAGTTTCGGAGATCGTATGGAGAGCGCATAGGAGGTTCGCAGAGATCGCATGGAGAGCGCACATATACGCTTCCTGTGTATCCTTTGCGATTCACCTTCGGGGACACAGGGTAGGAAGTGTACGCGTGCTCCTCATGACTTGCGTGAACTTCGCCTCCCCTGGTCCGGATTCCTGGGCTCGTCCGCCCGGGGAATCTTTTGCCACGTGAGGAGGGGGTGATGGTGTATTGTCCGCTAGTACATTGCCTTCTGACTTGGGCAGTGGCTAGCGGTACACACTCGATTTGGGGGAGTGCCCCGTTATCAGGGTCCGCGAGCTTTCTTCCTACTCGTCGGAGGGCCCTGCAGATGGGTGGCTTGGGACAAGGCTCATCCACCCTTTCTGATTTCTCGATATCTTGGGCTGGATGCCGAGATATCATTATTAACTGAAGCTGGTCGCAACAGTCGGGCCGAGTCATCTGCTCATTATCAGCGTGAGCTGACTGGTTCGTGGCTTGTCTGATTTGTTGGATCGGATGCCGAAGCATCATTGTCACCCGAAGCTATCTTGGAGCAGTTCGGTTGAGCTATGTACTCGTCTTTATTTCCTGTGTTTCAACGCACTTGTAATGCCTCTCAGGCGGTTGTAATTCGTTTTGCTGGTAATGAAATAAAGGAAGTTTTGTCCTTTCTCCTAGCTTCTGTTTCTTTTTGTGTCGAGAGTTGTCACTCCCGTGTCGTAGTACATTTTGCCACATTGTTTTTTGCCAAAATCGCAGCTCGGTTCTTAATAGGGGAGGCCGTTTGTTCCTGCTTGAAGGGAGACCTAGGCGGTCGTGCGGACTCATGTGGTAGGCATGATTTTGTTTGTAGAACGAAACATGTGTTTCTTCGAAAAGAGAGCTCGTATATTTCTTTCGAGTAGAGGAGGTCCTTCACCTCTACCGAAGTGCCGCGAGGCACTAACCTCGTCTTGGGGCGTTTAAGAAGCTGCTTGGCTTGTCCGAGCTTTCAGATAGTATCTTGCTTGGCGTAGGATAAGGCGCGGAGATATCGCTCGTTCTTGACCGAGGATTTTGCGCTACCCGGCCCGGTCGGGGCTTATAAGCTGCCCAAACTTTGGAGATTGCTTGGTCTGGTCAGAATTTGTGATAACGAGATATGCGTTTCAGCTTTATGCTGGGGCTTTGATAGTGGGAAGAACTCCTCGGCTTTTGCCGGGATTCTTAGCAGTAGAACATATTCCTTGACTTTGGCCAAGTTCGGAGATTTATGGCTCGGCCCTGCCGAGGTTCGGAGATTTATTGCTCGGCCCAGCCGAGGTTCGGAGATTTATTGGTCGGCCCTGCCGAGGTTCGGAGTTTTATTGCTCGGCCCAGCCGAGGTTCGAATATTTATTGCTCAGAGGGATGACTCGGTCGCCGCCGAGACTCCTGTTGTTTGGTTCCTGTGAGATTTGGCGCGGAACGCCAAAGCGAAACAGGCGGTGCATGGGGACGCCCGATATTTATGATTTTGGCAATTTCCGAGGGAAGCGAGTCAGCGTCAGCTGCTGACGCCCCTTTTCTTCGCACTTCTCCAAGGGCGGCCGATTCGGTGGGGTTTCGAGAACATTTACTCCGTGAGGGCCCGGCAGATCGGAAGGAACCCAGTTTCTAGGGAAGGAGGGGGGTTCCCGAGTAATTCGTCGACGTTTACCGATTTTCCTCGGGAGGGCGCGCGACTCTTCACTTCCCGTGGGCGCTAGCCAAAGTGGCGACACGCGGCAGATTCTCACGGGTCGGGATTAATGACCCGACTGTTCGAGATACTCACCTGGGCGGTATAAATAGGGGCGAGGGGGATGTCAGTGTTCGTCACCCTCTCGGCTAGCCTTTCGACAGCTCCTGAGAGTGGGTATGGCTTCTCAGGGCGAAGGGCAATCGGACGAAGAGTCGAGCGTTGTTAGCAATGGCCGCGGGGGCTCCCAGGGGAGCCGTTCCTCCGTGACTATCGATGGCATGGCCCTGGCGTCAGCTCTAGCAGGCCATGAGCAGCTCGAGAAGTTGGTCGAGGAGTTTCTCGCCGTTTTGTGAGGGAGGCCGAGGCTCTCCGCCGGGTCATCGATCGGCAGGAGGGGGTGATAGCATCCCTCCGTCAGCAAGTTGCCGAGCTGACTCGGCGCAGGGAGGACCCGGCAGCCCGGGGAGACAGTAGGCCTATGTGAAGGCCATTTTTCACTTTTTCTTTTTCTTTTTGTATTTCTCTCTATAATGAATGAAGAGTGAAGTTCTTTTTTGGCAATCTTTTGTTCCCTGCTGAGATCGTCGTTTGATCCATAAAAAAAAAAACCGTTTGTCCCTGTTCGAGCCAAAGGGAGACCTGGGTGGTCCCACGGGCTTATGCGGTAAATCGTGATCTCATTTGCAGAACGGGATAGGCGCTTAGGCAGTAAGGCGCAGGGATACTGCTCGGTTAGCCCATGGATTTAGTAGTAGGAGAGGTTCCCCGACTTTGCCTGGGGTTCTTAGGCGGCCGTGTAGGGCCTGCCGAGGCCTTTAGGGATTTGCTAAAGGCGCGGAATTTGTACCCGCTGACGACATTGCACGACGTATTCTTCGAACCGGCCGAAGATCTGGGGACTATTCGGAAGTCCTTCAGTTTCGATCGAGGTTTGCGTGCTTCGGCTTTTACCGAGGCTTATGCACTTCGGTTCTAGCCGGGGTTTTATGCACTCCAGTTTTAGCCAGGGCTTTATGCACTCCGGTTTTAGCCGGGCTTTATGCACTCCGATTTTAGCCGGGGCTTTATAATCCATCGTTCGGCCCAGCCGAGGTTTGAAGGTTTTTTGCTCGGCCTAGCCGAGGTTCGGAGATTTGTTGCTCGGCCCAGCCGAGGTTCGGAGATTATTTGCTCGGCCCAACCGAGGTTCGAAGATTTGTTGCTCGACCCAGCCGAGGTTCGGAGATTATTTGCTCGGCCCAGCCGAGGTTCGGAGATTTTCTCGGCCAGCCGAGGTTCGGAGATTTGTTGCTCGGCCCAGCCGAGGTTCGGAGATTATTTGCTCGGCCCAGCCGAGGTTCGGAGATTTGTTGCTCGGCCCAGCTTCGGAGATTTGTTGCTTGGCCCAGCCGAGGTTCGGAGATTATTTGCTCGGCCCAGCCGAGGTTCGAAGATTTCCTGTTTAAACAGATAACTCGGTCGTGCCGAGGATTGGTAAGCGGCATCTGTTTTTCTTTACGATTTTTGGTAATATAATTTGTGATGATTTATGCCATGAATTATAAAACAATATGCCAACAAAAATTTAAGAAGGCAAGCCTATAGAGGGCGTACCCTACTGATGATACTTGCAGAGATTGTCCGAATTCACGTCCGAGGGATGGATCTTCCGCTTAGGTCTTGCAGCTTGTAGGTACCGGGTCCGACGACCTTGCTACTTGGTAGGGGCCTTCCCAGTTTGGGCTAGCTTTCCTTGCTCCAGTGGTTTGGAGATAGATGTTTTCCGGAGAACGAGGTCGCCAGGCAAGAAAGCTTTCCCTTTGACTCTGGAGGCGTGGTAACGGCCACTCTTTGCTGGTAGGCAGCTATCCTGATCCGAGCTTTTTCTCTGATCTCCTCTATCAGGTCAAGGTTGGCGCGGAGCTGCTCGTCACTGGCTTCCTCCGAGTAGCTTTCCACCTGCAAGGGGAGTCCTATCTCCACAAGGATGACGGCCTCTGTGCCGAAGGCCATTCGAAATGGGGTCTCACCTGTGGGCACTCTCAGGATGGTGCGGTAGGCCCATAGGACATGGTGTAACTCGTCTGCCCATCTGCCTCGGGCTCTGGAGAGCCGAGCTTTAATCCCTTGAAGCAAGGTTCGGTTAGTTACCTCGGCTGCCCTGTTAGCCTGTGGATGTCTGACCGAGGTAAGGCGGTGATGGATCCCATGCTCCTCGCAGAACTGACGAAACTTCGGATTGTCAAACTGGTTGCCGTTGTCAGTAATGATGGTGTGTGGGAGGCCGAAGCGGCATATGATGGATCTCCACACGAAGTCCCTGGCCCGAGCCTCAGTTATTTGAGCAACTGCTTCCTCCTTGACCCATTTGGTGAAGTAATCGATGGCGATGAATAAAAACTTTCGCTGCCCGTGGCGAGTGGAAATGGGCCGAGGATGTCCATTCCCCACTTGGCAAAGGGCCAAGCAGAGGAAATGGGGACCAGGCTGGCAGAGGGAGCCTCTGAATACTGGAGTGTCTTTGGCATGGGTCACAAGCTCGGACAAGGTCGTCAGCATCCTTTTGCATGGTTGGCCAATAGTAACCTTGACGCAGCACCTTGTGGCATAAGGACCGGCTCCCCAGATGGTTGCCGCAAATCCCCTCGTGTACCTCCCGAAGGGCATAGTCAGCTTCAGATGGGCGAAGGCATTTAAGCAACGGCATAGAGAAGGACCACTTGTAGAGCTGGTCATCAATCAACACGTAGTGGGTGGCTTGCAGCTTTAGCCTTCTAGCTTCTCTTCGATCGGCCGGGAGCGACCCTTCTTTAAGATACTTCAGGATGGGGTCGAACCATGATGGTTCGGCCTCAACTTGCATCACTCGGTCGGTCTCCGCGATACTAGGTCTCTCCAAAATTTTCAATGAAACTTTCGTTGGCTTCCATTGATTCCGTAGTCGCCAGCCGAGATAATAGGTCGGCACGGCATTTTCAGATCTGGGAATCTGAATGATCTCAAATTCAGGGAAATGGGAGAGTAGGCTTCGAACCTCTTGGAGATATCAGATCATGTTCGGTTCTCGGCCTCAAACTCCCCTCGCACGTGACCTACCACCAGCTGAGAGTCGGTGAAGGCATTCAGTTTCTCCACCTTAAGGCTGTGGGCGATCCGAGACCGGCCATCAGAGCTTCATATTCAGCTTCATTATTGGAGGTCGGGAAGGAGAAGCGGACGCCATATTCAAAAGTCGCCCCTACCTGGCTGGTGAGGACTAAGCCCGCACAGAGCGATGGGCGTTGGATGACCCGTCGACATGGAGGAGCCAGCGGGCGTCAGATTTCGGGTTCTCGGGGGAGTTGGGGGTGGAGCCGTCCTCGGGATGGTACATTCGAGGAGGAAGTCAGCCAGCACCTGAGCTTTGATGGTCGAGCGAGGCTGGAATCGAATGTTGTGCTCGCTCAGTTCGACGGCCCATTTAGTCATTCTCCCCGATGTCTCTGGACGGTGGACCACCGCCTTGATGGGTTGGTCAGTCAGGACCGTCACAGAATGTGCTTGGAAGTATGGCCACAACTTTCGGACTGAGGTGATCAAGGCCAACACCATCTTCTCAATTGGGTATACCTTGTTTCCGCGTCTTGGAGCAGTTTGCTGACATAATAAATCGGCTTCTGGGCCTTATCTACTTTTTGACCAACACCAAGAAACGGCACCTTCCGAGACAGCCAGATACAGGAACAATGTCTCCTAGGATTTGGACTGCAGGAGAGGGGGAGAGCCGAGGTACTTCTTAAGATCTTCGAATGATTTTTGACACTCGGAAGACCATTGGAAATTCTTAGCCGACCGGAGAGTTTTGAAGAAAGGGAGGCATCTTCGGTAGACCGAGCTACGAAGCGGTTAAGGGCTGCTATTCTCCCAGTTAGCGCTAGACTTCTTTAATAGACGCCGGGGGCGCCATCTGCTGAAGAGCCTGGATCTTCTGGGGGTTAGCTTCGATACCCGTTGGGAAACCATGAAGCCGAGGAATTTCCAGAGTTAACGCCGAAGGCGCATTTAGTTGGATTGAGCTTCATCCAGTATTTACGGAGCGTCGCGAAGCTCTCCGAGAGATCCTCGACGTGCTGTGATGCTTCTTTTCTTTTGACCAGCATGTCGTCGACGTATACCTCCATGTTCCAGCCGATTTTTTCTTTGAAAACTTTGTTGACCAGCCTTTGGTAGGTGGCACCTGCATTTTTAAGACCGAAAGGCATAACACGGTAACAGTAAGTACCTCGGTCGGTTATGAAGGCGGTCTTCTCTTCATCTTCGGGGGCCATCCGGATCTGGTTGTAGCCCGAGTAGGTGTCCATGAACGTCAGCATTTGTGACCCGAGGTGGCATCTACAAGTTGATCAATTCGGGGGAGGGGGAAGCTGTCCTTCGGGCACGCTTTGTTGAGGTCGGTGAAGTCGATGCAGATCTGCCACTTGCCGCTCGACTTCTTCACCATGACGACATTTGACAGCCAACTTGGGTAATTCACCTCCCGAATGAAGTTCGCCTTGATAAGTTTATCAACCTCCTCTTCAATAGCTCTCTCCCGCTCTGGGGCGAAACTCCTCTTCTTTTGTTTGATGGGCTAGTGCATCTCGTCCACGTTAAGGCGGTGGACGAGAACTTTGGGGCTGATTCCTGGCATGTCAGAGGCGGACCAGGCGAAGACATCGGCGTTGCTTCGGAGAAAGTCGATCAGCTCCTGCCGGATTCGCCTTTCAGCAGCGACCCGATCTTTATGGTTTGGTCGGGACGAGCCTCGTCCAGTGGTACTTCTTCCAGTTCCTCGGCTGGTTCTCCCCGTTGCTCGGCGAAGTCCTCCCGAGCGTCCAGCCCATCAACCTCAGGCATTCTGGACTGAAAGGCTGGTGACAAAACACTGTCGAGCCATAGTTTGGCTTCCTTGGACAACACCAACTCCCCGCCCGGTGGGGAATTTCATAGATAGGTGCGGGATGGAAACGACGGCTTTGAGGGACATCAGGCCAGGTCTCCCAAATATCACATTGTAGGGACCTGAGCTTGGTCACTAGGAAGTCCGTGTGAACAGTGGCCACAAGGGGCCAGGTTCCTGCCCGAACCGTTAATGTTACGACCCCTTCCGGGACGATAACGTCGCCGGTGAACCCCATTAGGGTGGAGTCCATGGCTCGAAGGTTTTCCATGAGCAATCTCATCTTGGCAAACACATCAAGGTACAGAACATTCACGGAGCTTCCACTATCAACGAGGATCCGACTTACATCATAGTTATTTAAATTGAGAGATACAACTAATGCGTCGTCATGTGGGAATTGTATCCCTTGGAGATTGTCGTCGGAGAAGGAGAGCTCACCCGTTCGCGCTTTCTTTGGCGCCGAGCCTTCACCATTATTTCTGGAGCTCGAGCTACCGCCTCTTCAATCATGTTGATGTGGCCGATTACGGGTGGATTTGGAGGAGGAGGAGGCTGCTGAAGCTCGGGCTGGCGGTCACCCCCTTGTCCTGGCTCGGGCGCCCTCCTGAACTGGTTCAGTCGGCCCCGTTGGATCAGCCTCTCAATCTCGTTCTTCAACTGCCAGCATTCCTCGGTGTCATGGCCATGCTCCCGGTGATAGTGGCAGTACTTGGTGGGGTCCCTCCGAGTTGGGTTCCCTCGGAGAGGAGTTGGTCGGGGGAGCTGGCGCTCTATCTCCATGAGGATTTGCGCCCTAGAACAGTGAGTGGGGTGTACCGGTCGAATCGCCTGGGCGGGCTTCGGGAGCGATTTCTTGGTGGCGGGGGGGAGCTCTTTGGCGACGAGGCGGGCTTGGCTGACGGATGGGTCGGTGCCTGTCCGAACCTTTAGGTTCTTTCTTCGCCAGCTCGCGCGGGCAGCTCTCCGTGATTCTTCGACCCTGGCATATTTGTCTGCCAGGCCATCATATCGGAGATTCGGGGGGTAGCTGACCTCCATCGCCAGGTAGAAGTCGCTCTCCTTCAAGACTCCCCTCGCTAGGGCGGACATAGCCACCTCATGATTAAGGTGGTCCACATCCAGCATGGCCTTGTTGAAACGGCCAAGGTAATTTCTCAAGGACTCCCCCTCTCTCTGCTTAACTTCAGAGAGGAAGTCGGATCTTCGTCGGTGACGGCGGCTGACGAACTGGCCAATAAAAAGATGGCTCAGGTCGTCGAATGAATCAACGGAACCCGGTTTCAAGGCATTGAACCAGGTTCGGGCAGATCCTCTGAGGGTGGAAGAAAAGCGCGGCAGAGGATCGCGTCTGATGCTCCATGGAACATCATTATTGACCGGAAGCTACTGAGGTGATCATCCGGATCGGAGGAGCCATGGTAGGGCTCGATGGCGGGTAGCTTAATATGGGAGGGAATCACTTCCTCCATGATCCCCTTGGAGAAGGGGATGCCCTGCTCTACCTTAGGCTGAGGCGGATGAGCTTGCTTGGCGGTGTCCAGCTCTTGACGCATCTCCCAAAGTTATCGACGGATCTCCTCTTCAGATATAAGAGGAGGGGCCGGGCGAGGAGAGCGGGGATGGCGTCGAATCATGGCGGGAGGACTCCGGAGAGAGGGACCGGGCCCCGAGATCTGGGGGGATCCCTATTGCAGCCCCTCATGGGACTGGTCTGTCCTCCTTGGGTCGTTGTGGGGGGTCCGTGACTCCGTGCGGACCAGAAGAAGAGGTGGCCGAGAGAAAGGGGCTGCGGCCTCCTCAGGGAGGCGCGGAGCAGGGGCAGTCGCGAGGCGCTCCTAAACCAGATGGGTCAGGGCTTGGACCTGCTGGACCAGTGTGGCGAACTGATCCTGGGTCACCGGGATAGTTGGCGCGACGGGGTCTCAACTCGTGGCGGCTGCAGCGCCATGTTACTCATCGGATCAGGTCTTTGGGAGACGACCTGGTTCTGGGCTTCAGAAGTTGCTCTTCTCCGATTAGCCATTGGAGATGTTCTCTTCCGGATCGAGATCCTTATCTCCTTTCTTCAAGTTTTAATGGGACTTGAGGCCCTTCCTCTAGCGCCAATCTGTTGCCGCCGGATCTGTCCTCCGACTCGGGCGCGATCGGTCTCCGGATCGGGCTTTCTCCTGGGCGGACCTGCAAAGAAGTCCTCACGCGGAAGGCGTTGGGGGTGGCCCTCCGCGGAAGACCCTCCGACGCTCAAGTCAGTGGGGATCGACGATCAACAGAAATGGGGAGAAGGATCTCTCTGGGGAGTCCCTCCAGGGGCGACCAATCGGGAGCTCTTGCGGAGCGCCGACGGTGGAGAGGAGAAAAAGGGGGGAGTAGAGAGAGGGAGTGAGAGTGAGCCAGGAGCTGTGTACGGAAGCTTGTGCGCGTACATGAGAGAATCTGAGAGTGTCTTATTTATAGGCAATCACCTGAATCTTGAGCGCCTTCTGGAAGGTTCGAAGGTTGTTGGGATACGGGGATGATTCGAATCAAGCCATTGTGAGGCCGGTGGGATCCGTATCTTGTCTGTTGAAGAATCGATGGCTGGGAGAGCTCTCTGATGGCCTGGGATCCAATGACTGCGTAGGTCCTAGACCATTATTGCAGATCCTAGGCCACTCCTTGATATGATTCTTCATTTGGGATTCTGTTACACTAGTCTCGGGCTCTCCCATGCCAGGCTCCATGGAGGTGCATATCGAGCTACGGGTTACTCGGGGAAGCCGAGCTTCAGGTTGCTCGGGGGAACCGAGCTATGGGTGGCTCGGGGAAGCCGAGCTATGGATTGCTTGGGGAGCCGAGCTATGGGTTGCTCGGGGGAGCCGAGCTATGGATGGCTCGGGGGAGCCGAGCTATGGGTTGCTCGGGGAAGCCGAGCTATGTATTGCTCGGGGGAACCGAGCTATGGGTTGCTCGGGAAGCCGAGCTATGGATGGCTCGGGGGAACCGAGCTATGGGTTGCTCGGGAAAATACTAGCTAGCTCGTTCTTCATAGGCGTAGCGTAGCAAGTGGGGGCTGGGGCTGATCTTAGCCTATTCGCACAGTTATCAACGCAATGTCAATTTTACCCCTCAACAATAAAGATGCGCATCAGATGCGGTTGCGCATTTGTGTAAGCGTTAATGGGTTATGATGCATCCCACATACGTGCTTGCATAAGCGCTCGGTCAATTGCTCTACATGCGCGTTCGCAGAAGCGCACAGCCAATTACGATCGTACTGCGAGCGTTAATGGGTTACGGCGCGCCCCACATGCGCGCTCGCATAAGCGCTCAGTCAATTGCCCTACATATGCGCTCGCACAAATGCGTAGCCAATGCAATTTGCTGCGCGCCCAGTGCACAAAAGATGCAACGAATGCGCATACTTGGTGTGCATCTTTGTGTACCGAAGGTGATGCACAAAGACTTTTTCAAGATTGCATTGCGCCCAGATACCATGTGACAGCTTATCCACCTTACCTTAAAAAGGAAGGGAGGGAGGGATAAAGCTAACCAAGAAATAACTTACCACCTTACCTTGAATGTGTGGGGGGAGGGGTTGGAGAGAGAGAAGAATCAAGATTAACAATATTTTATACAAGATTCATCTTTTATAATTAGGGAAGAACCTAACCTAATCTAATCACACCCTTGTGTAGACCCCAATTTTAATTCAAGGGGAAGAACCCAGACTTGAGTATTTCAAGAAATAACCAGGGTTGGATATCAATTACCAATATCTTCTATATAAAATTATGAAGTCATTCCTTTCCCTGGACGCACAAGCCTGCCAACATTTTTCTTTATAACCCTAAATTCCAATCTTTATTGAACAAATGAGGTCTTGCAAAAGAGAAGCACCAAGAATTATCACTGCATAAAATCTTACCAAGCTGAAGCACCCAATATTTTTGTAATCAACAGGTCATGACTATCTCTCCTTTTCATATTTTATCCCATTTGATTTAGGTAGTGTTTGATAGTCCAAAAGCTATCCCTGGATAAATGTACAGGATATCATTTATTCAGGGATAACTGAGGAAATAAGTATCTTTTTAAAATTACAAGTCTGCCATCAAGGGATAACTTTAGTTGTTCTGAGGAAATAAGTTCAGGGAATAACCCATGGTTAAACATGGGTTATGCCCTATGGTTAAACTTTTTCAGACCTATCCCCTCTAGCTATAGCATTTGAAAATAAGGAGGGATATCCCTATCCTTTCTTATCCCCCATATCAAACACTGCCTTAGAAATTTCTAAGTTATCCAATGATCAAAAATTATACATTATTCATATTATTTAAACTATTTATTTTTTATTACTTGATGCTGACCTACTAGAAACCTTTCAATATATCTAGCTTGGATTATCGATGCTGATCATATCAAGACTTCACTTGTTTTAAATTATCATATGCGTTTGCATATTTGTTTATATATATATATATATATATATATATAAACAAATGTGCAAACGCATATGATAATAAGAGTTTTGTTTAAATTTTGATTTTGATTGTACCTATTGAATCGAAAAAAATATTCTATACTAATAATTTTTTAATTATTATTATAATTTTTAATGCATTTATCTTGGACCCTACTTGCTCTTCCCATCTGAAGCAGATGATTTTATTAAAGCGGCTCCTTTTGGATCGAAAATTTAATACAGCCTTGTAATTTAGGTCTAGGTGTTAGAGAAAGTTAATCTAGCATCTTATTGGTCCAGTGAATCCAATATGCAGTCTATCAACAAACCATCAAACTAAATCAAAGCCAGAATTCACTATGATTCCATCAAAGAACCATACTAATACTCAACTCAACTCATCTAAGCTTTTTTTTTTTCTTCAATAAATCTGCTTCCTTCACTCTGCTCTATTAAGAACTAAGTTGACGCTCAAATTATAAATAGTTAATTTTTTCTTACCGCTAATACTAAGTTTCCAAAAAGAGCCAAATCATATATTAAAAACTGGAACAAATTGACCTCCACAGGTAAGGTGGTGGCAGCGGCTGACGTAAAGAGAGAGCTGAGGAAACTGAGAAGCGATTAATGAGAGACGGACTTTTATTATAAGATGTATTAAAACTAAATATTAGAAATAAATGAAATAAACTTCTCTTACCTGAAGTAATCCCCACAACTTTGTTTCATATTTGTTTTGCTGATCAAAAGATGCAGTCATGTCTAGTTACTCTGATGTCAATTGAGTACCCCACATGTCTCTTATAAGTGTAGTCAGTCATTTTGCTAGTTCCACAGAACTGCAAATTCCAGCCTTGATGTGCCATTTCATCTAAAATCTAAGATCTATCCATATTCTTCTTTTTAGCAACTTCGGTACTCTCATCGACACCTATAATCCAACAAGAGAGGCAAAAGGTGGTGGAGAAACACAAGAAGATAAATCTACTACCACCACTAAATGCATCAAATGAAGCAAATATGAACACCCATTTGACCTTTAAACATGATTCATATGTACCAAATCACTGTATCCATTTATCTTTTTTTTTTTTTTGGTACAAGCGGATGATCACACCAATCTAGGGTAAGTCAAACCGAGATATCAGAGTACAAAATTTGGGAAAGAACAGGGGGACAAGGTTCACCCGGCTTCCAGCTCCAAGAACCAGCATGAGACGCCATCCTAGCAGCAATCCAATCTGCCGCAGAGTTGGCTTCCCAGTAGATGTGCCTAATCCTGGCACAAGAGATACCCTGAAGGATAGAATGAATATCTCCAATCAAGGGGATGATAGGCACACGGGCGCGGGAGTCCTTCCTAATCCAGCGGATAACCGTAATGGAATCCCCTTCAACGATAATGCTGCGAGCTCCAAGACAGCGAATAGCACAACAGATACCAGCCCAAGCAGCACACAACTCCGTAAGGGGCACTGTGGTATAAGAAGACCAAATCCACCAGATGCCAGCATCTCACCGTCAGGCCCACGAATCACAAACGCTGAGCCTGCACATCTGCCGCGAACACTACCATCGAAGTTGATTTTAACAAACCCTGGAGGTGGGGCTCCCAAGAAATGAAGACCGTACGCCGGTACGCTGCCGAAGCAGCAGGGGAGTCCCAGTGGCCAGGGGTAGCAGAAACACACAATCTCTGATGGAAGGTATACTCAGCAGCTAAGGAGAAGGCAGCCCTAACAACCTGCGAGGATGAATAGTCTCGTCAACAAACAAAGCCAATTCCGAGATAACCAAATCTGATAAGCAGTGTAAGCCCTCCTCGAAACCAGAAGGTGGAGTCCTCTTCCCATATCCTCCCTGATGATACTCAAAAAGTGACTACACAGGGATTCAGACCCCTGATCCCAAGGACCATCACCTAAAATCTGCCAGATCTGTCTCGCCTGGGAGCAACTAAAAATAGCATGACCAACCGTCTCGTCCTCCCTACCACATAATGGGCAAGTAGGCAGAATGCTCATGCCTCTCGCGAAGAGCAGGGAAACAAGTAGGAAGTGTGTTCCATGCAAGTTTCCACATAAAGAGCCGCACCCTGGGATGAATGGGGAGATGCCAGATCCACTTCAAATCAATCGAATGCTGAGGCTGAGGGCTGTAAATCTCAACAAGATCTCTAATAGGAGCACGGGACAGACAGGATCTCCTCCAAACCCTAATATCAGGGGTGGACCCGGAGTAAGAGGAATGGCAAGAATGCACCGGCAAAGCTCAGCTCCAAAAAACTCGAGACCATAGAAGAAGACCAAGCAGAGCGATCCGAACCGAATAAGTCGATCACCCTCATACCCTGAGGGATGTCAGAACTCACAAAGGTCGGCCAACGGGACAGAGGAAGGTCAGCTATCCAAGTGTCATGAATAATATCAACAGAGACCCCATCGCCTAGCGACCAAGAGATGCTGTCCAAAATAGGCGGAGCATGCGGCAAACCTCTTTCCAAAAAAAGAGTACCCAGAAAAGCTGAGAGGAGAGGAAGAATTCCAGTCTCCATATTTGGTCCACATAAAGGAGCTCCACAAACAGTGCGAATCAAGCAAGAACCGCGTAGCATGCCTCGCAATCAGAGCCTCCCTCTAACAATGAGCGACTGGATCCGAGCCCACCCTCAGTAATCGGCATAGAAACAATATCCCAAGCCAGGAGGTGAATACCATGCCCATCCTGCATCGAAGCCCAAAGGAAATCCCGGAACTGTCTCTCGATCTTCCTCAAACAAGACAAGGGAACAGCAGCATTGGCAAGCAGATAGAGTGGTAGGGAAGATAGCACCGAGCAACAGTGAAAGCCTCGCCATCATAGAGAGCCCAGTGACCTGCCACCCATCCAATCTGTCACGGACCCGGCTAACTAAGTTGCTGAAGTCAGAGATGCGAGGCCGCCTCCCCGTAATAGGTATTCCAAGATAGGATAGCTGATCAGCCTGATTAGGAATACCCATAATCTGTGAAATAGTCCCTCTAACAGTAGGCTTCGTCCTAGGGCTGAAACAGATCAAAGATTTAGTGATATTGACTTTTTGCCCTGAAGCACTACAGTAAGACTGAATGATAGTAGCAAAAGTGATAGCATTGCGAACAGTGGCCCTTCCCAGAAGAATGCAATCATCAGCGAACATAAGGTAAGAAAGGGAGGGCCCTTGGGGACCAGCAGTATAAGGGACCAAAGAGTTGCTATCCTGAGCCTGAGATAGCGCCCGGGAGAAAGAATCAGCCGAAAGAATGAACAGAAAGGCAAAAGAGGGCAACCCTGTCTCAACCCAACCTCCGAGTGAAAATAGTCAGTCTGACCACCATTAATAAGGAGAGAGAAGGAAGGCCGTAAACACAGGCCATCACCCAGTCAACAAAGAGCTCCGTAAATCCAAACCCAAAAGAGTGTGGCGCAAAAAATTCCAGCTCAATCTATCATAAGCTCTCTCCATATCGAGCTTGACAGCCATAAGACTGTCGGCTGGGAGTTCGCTGAAGTCATGCATGAATTCCTGAGCAAGCAGAGCATTGTCAGTGATGCTGCGCCCCCTGAGAAAAGCCCCCTGCTGTGGAGAGATGATGCGAGCCATCACAGAACACATTCGGAAAACCAGGATGCGCGCACATACTTTGTATAAGGTGGTGCAGAGACTAATAGGCCGAAAGTGCTGAGGAGAGGAAGCATCAGGGCATTTGGGCATCAGGTGATAAGAGTCCGATTCAATCTGCTGGAATTGCTTTAGACTAAAAACAAGCTGAATAGCTTGCACCACCTCCTGTCCAACAATATCCCAGTAGTGGCGAAAGAAAACAGCCATCAGGTCCAGGAGCCTTGTCAATACCAAGATCCCATAAAGCCCACCGAATATCATCCTCAGAAATCGACGGATGAGAAGAGCATTCTCACATCAAAACCCTAGAAGAAGGGGAGACCGGGAACATAGGGTATCCCTCACCAGAGTGCTCAGACCATCTAGACTAAAGAAATGGAGCATCTAATCCCTGATCATATGGAACTCCTCCTGAGGGTTGCCCTCCTCGTCAATAAGCCGTCTAATGCGGTTCGCAGCACGCGTTTAAAGTAGCCTGGTGAAAGAATTTAGTGTTGGAGTCCCCTTCCTGAATCCACTGAATGCAGATCTCTGCCTCCAAAAAGTCTCCTGTTGTTGGTTCTAAGGGTCAAAAGATCAGAATCAGAAGAAATCCCTCTTGATCCTCCTTTGACTGCAAGACGAAATAATAGACTCAGTCTGCTCAACCCGTCGAGCAATATCCCCCACCTCCTTTTACTTCAACTACATAGTCTTGTCTAGCAAGAACCAGACGCCAAAAAGTCTGTAGGTGGCACTCCCTCTGACAGACAACCGCCAAACTGTATCCATTTATCACAAACTGGGCATTCCAAGAACTCAAGACAACAGCTGAAAAACCGAGACTCAAGCAGTTGCTCCCTTGCATAAAAATCAATTAATTTAGTACAGACGCCACATCACAAAGCTGAATGGTCTTCTTAACATCTAGAATGCCAATCAGGAATCACAAAATTGACAAAATCCACGAAGCTCATGTTCAATATAATTATTACAAAGGTAACCTACAGCATCATTTATATCTATGGACCTACAGCATCATTTATAGGCAGCTGCTCCT
The DNA here is from genome assembly GCA_900491605.1 of Calamus simplicifolius. NCBI lineage: Eukaryota > Viridiplantae > Streptophyta > Magnoliopsida > Arecales > Arecaceae > Calamus > Calamus simplicifolius. Next base: position 974,448 of record UESW01004080.1, read on the forward strand.
GTCTTACTCTGCCCGAGATTGACCAGCCCGAGAAGAAAGGATGATGCCAACAATGAGACCGTAAAGGGCAAGTGCTTCAGCAAAAATGAGAATGAGAATCATGCCCACAAATAGTTTTGGCTGCTGTGCATTGGCCCTGAAAAGAAAATGAACCAGGGACCATCAAATTTGGTGCTATCATATGAAAACCATCAAGCTCAGACATTTTTGGCGTGCTACAAATTTATCTAAGTTGAACAAATTAGGATCTTTAAGATTTTTTATCAAAGATGACGTTCAGACAGCTCACAAACACCAAATTAACATGTAAAGATCAGAACAAGTGCAGAGTTACAGCTACTCATATGAAAAGTGAGTGACAGTATAGATAATAAGAAAATAGCTAGTTTCTTACATTAGGCCCATCATAATATGAGAAGGATCAAGGCTTCCATTCTATAGAAATCATAAGTTTAGGTGCAAAATGCTCCTATCAGTTTAGGATGCTTCAGACATCTGAACTGCCATAAGCAACAAGCTTTACATCCTAGTATCTGTGCCTCCATCCTCCATTATGACCATTACCAACATTTGAAATCCAAACCATTTGAGGCCAGTTAAACACTCATTTGCTACACGTTCCGATTAAACATGCATCCTCTACCAGTGCAAGCTTCACAAATTCCCAAACAAAAACTAACTTCTATGTTTTGTGTGGTTGTTTTGTCCCCTTCCTAATCTTTTGATATAGTCCATCATCAATTGGGCGCCTTTGATTCATGTGCATGTACTGTCCCAGCTGCTTCTCCACTAAACCGATTTGGTGGTACTCAGATGTATAAAGCGAGTGCACTAGAAAAGAAGGTAACTGAGTCAATCTATTCCATGGGCGAGCATCATAAGTGATGTAGCTAATCAAGCCACGTTAGGGCTAACGGGAGGGACGACTGACGGAACCTCGCCTGGACTCCAAGATTCCCTCGGCCTCGGACTCAAGGTTCCCTCGGCCTCGGACTCCAGGTCCCTAAAACCTCGAACTCCAAGTCTCCTCGGCCTCGAGCTCCAAGGCCCCCTCGGGCTCGGGCTGCCTGCAACCACCACATGGCCCATCAACCGCCTGCACTGCGCATGGCTACTACCAGTTACGGCGCACCCTGACATGACCCAGCCCACCTACCGCCTGTGGCGCCGCTCTTGGCAGGAGACTGACGAGCAAGGCTATCCACAAACCCAGGGGTGGTTGTGGCCTGTCCCTATCAACCCTGCCGCCTGTCCACTACCAGACAATAACGTCTTGGAATCAACAACCTTCCAAAAGCGAGTAAGAGAAACCTCCAGACAGGTATAAGAACCTTCGCTCATAACGAGAGAAGGGATCTGAACTCCAAGTTTCTCTAGCTAATTCCTTTAGCTTTTTCTTTGCTGTTTCTCAAATGGCTTACTTGAGCGTCGGAGGGTCCCAAACGGTGCAACCGGTCTCGAGGACTTTCTTGTAGGAATCCCATCAAGGAGGAGGCATTAGAAGATTCCCCAAGCGTACTCACAGTCCTCCGGGATCCTCTCCGCTACCCTACATTCGAGGAACGCGACTTGGCGCAACAGATTGGCGTGCCAAGTAGAGGGAAAGAGAGGTAGAAAGTTTCGAACCAGCCAGCTACAAACTTCTTTTTCCCTGAGCAAGCAAAAGATGATGGTGACGTGTGCCCAGGAGATTTCCACCAACTGCGCATCGCCAGGGAGCTGTGCAGCCAAAGACCGGTCTCCTAGCTCCCCAGACCAGTGTTCCTGCACAACCACCGCCACCATCCCAGAACGATCGAATCGCCGCCCTTACCATGCAAGTCCAATTGCTTGTAGCGGTGGTCTAGGAGCTGCAACAACAGCCAGTGACCGCATAGCAGCACCCAAGGCCACCCTCATCGGGCATGGGGATAATTCAACCCAGTCAACAGTCCACCCGCGAGGGATCCCCTCACCTGGAGACCTACCGCCGCTGCGCCTCGCCCAGGCATCATCGCCAGAAGGCCTCGGGGCGAGCGACGGCTAGATGAGTACAACCAGCGCTGGAGGAGCTCAGCTGCAAAATCACCAACCCGCCGGAGATGAACTATGATAGCCGTCCTCCGCTGTCCTGCTGCATTATGAAGAAACCGATCTCGATCGATTTTGCCTCCCTCAACTGGACCCCTACGACGGCACAACTGACCCCCTGGACCATTTGAAAGCTACAAGGTCCTCATGCAAGTCCAGGGGGCGACCGACTCCCTCCTTTGCGTCACTTTTCCTACCACCCTTCGGAAGGCTACGCATGCTTGGTACTCCCGCATGCCGCCACGCAGCATCAACTCCTTTCGGCAGCTAGAGAGGGCCTTCCTAGCGCACTTCGATACGTGCCGAAAGATCCCACGGGTGGCCAACAACTTGTTTGCCGTTCAGCAAAGCAACGAGTTGTTAAGGGACTTCGTGGCCCGATTCAAGGAGGCCACGCTCGAAGTCTACAACCTTGAGGACTCTGTGGCCACTTTGGCCTTGAAGCAAGGGCTCCGCCCTTCCTGCTTTGCCTACTCCCTTGACAAAAAAACCCTCGGCTCCTACACCAAGTTGTTGAGCCGAGCGCAGAAGTACATCCGCACTGATAAGGCTGACTCCTCTCGCGCGAGGCAGAAAGGTTCCAACAAGAAGCAGGCCCGTCCCAAGCCTGTTGAGGCTTAACCCAGAAGGCTTGAGCCTCCTCATCGGTCAGACAACCGACCGCGGACCCTTGCCCCCAAGGAAGGGCCCTTTACCCTCTGCTCGCCCCGATATCCCATATTCTAATGAAAATTGAGGGCGAGTCGTATCTTCAGCACCCTTATCCCATGAAGCCAGGAGCCCACCCGATCGTGGTGCTCACGGACCAACCGCTTAGGGCGATCCTGTCTTGTTCGGACACCTCTGGCCGACTCGCGAAGTGGGCCATCAAATTGGGGGAGTTTGACCTATCATTTCGCCGAGGTCAGCATGAAGTCCTAGGTCCTAGCATACTTCCTGATCGAGTGCACCTGGACCGAGGAGCAAATAAAAGAACCCTGCTCGGCGTCCTCAACATGAAAGCCGAGGCAGGAAGGGAGGACTGGATCCTCCACGTGGACGACGCGTCGAACTCCCAATGAGTGGAGCCGGACTCATCCTAGCGAGCCCAGAAGGAGAGGCGGTAGAGTATGCCCTACGATTCCTTTTCCTCATCACCAACAATCAAGCAGAATATGAAGCCTTGCTAGTGGGAATGAAACTTGCCAAGGAGCTCGGAGTAAAGCATCTCAAAGCCTTCACCGACTCCCAACTTATCTTCGAGCAAATCGCTGAAGAGTATGAGGCCCCAGATCCCATTATGTCCCGCTATCTGAGTAAGGTCAGTCAGAGACCTCATTTTTTACTTATTTTAGTATTAGCTACATTCCAGGGGTGAGCATGGCAGAGCCGACACATTGTCTCGTTTGGCCACCTCAGCCGACGGAGCCCTGGGAAGGACATATGTGGAGCATCTGGAAGTTCCGAGCATCGAGGCCGCCGAGGAAGCCCTATCGGTCAGCCAAGAGCCTGCTTGGATGGACGCTTACGTTCGGTACCTCACCGATGGCGCTCTTCGAGGACCCAACAGAGGCCAAGCTGCTCAAACGGCGAGCTCCCAAGTTTCTGATACTGAACGAGCACTGTACCGAAGGTCTTCTCATACTCAATCTTTAAGTGCGTTGACCCTACGGATGCCGACTACATCCTCCACGAGATCCACGAAGGCATTTATGGGAGCCATCTAGGGGGCAGAGCGCTGGCATATAAGGCTTTGCGCCAGGGGTACTACTGGCTCACAATGAAGAAGGATGCCGTCGAACTGGCCCGAAGATGCGATAGCTGTCAGCGATACCAACATCCAGCGACAACCGACCTCTCAACTGAGCCCCCTAGCAGCCCCATGGCCCTTTGCTCAGTAAGGGATGAACATCCTGTGACCATTCCCCTAGCCTCCGGCCAGCAGAGGTTCCTACTGGTCGTCGTTGACCACTTTACCAAGTGGATTGAAGCCAAGGCACTAACGAAAATCACCGAGGGCAAGGTGAGATCCTTCTTCTGGAAGTCCACCATTTATCGATTCGAACTGCCTGACACCCTCATCACAGACAACGGCCGACAATTTGACAACGCTCCCTTAAGGGGATTATGCGCTGAGCTGGCATCTGCCAACAATTTACCTTCGTCGGCAATCCCCAAACAAACGGGATTTGAGATGACAAACCGCACCATCCTCCAGGGCTCAGAATGCAGCTAGATGACTTCAAAGGAAGATGGGTCGAGGAGCTCTCCAACGTGCTCTGAGCCTATTACACAACATCGCGGGCTCCCACCAAGGAGACCCCCTTCAGTCTCATGTTCGGGTCTGAGGCTGTCATCCCTGTGGAGATCGGCATCCCGAATCCTCGAATGGAGTCATACGATGAGGAGGGTAACCCGAGCCGACTGCGAGCCAACCTTGACCTCGTCGAGGAGGTACGTGATCGGACGCGGCTTAGGATGAATGCCTATCGCCAGCGAGCCGTTAGGTACTACAACGCTTATGTCCGCCCCAAGACATTCCTGTCTGTCACCAAATTGGGAAGGACCCTATACCGAGTCACCAAGGCCCTCCACCACGGAACATACTGAATCAAAGGACTTGATGGAAAGCCACTCCCCCGCACTTAGAATTCTGACTACGTCCGTCGGTATTATCAGTAATGTACACCAACGTTTGATTATGAATTTAATATTTCATTCTTTCATGAACTTGAATAACTCACCCTTTCGGTTAGTAAAGATATGTTCGAGTATCTCACCCTTTCAGCCCAAAGCCCGACTCCAGTCGACACCAAAAGCCCGAGGCCAGCTCGGCACCAAAGCCCGACTCCGATCGGCACCAAAAGCCCGAGGCCAGCTCGGCACCAAAGCTCGACTCCGGTCGGCACTAAAAGCCTGAGGCCAGCTCGGCACCAAAGCTCGACTCCGGTCGGCACTGAAAGCTCGAGGCCAGCTCGGCACCAAAGCCCAACTCCGGTCGACACCAAAAGCCCGAGGCTAGTTCGCACCAAAGCCGACTTCGGTCGACACCAAAAGCCCAAGGCCAGCTCGGCACCAAAGCCCAACTGCGATCGGCATTGAAAGCCCGAGGCCAACTCAGCACCGAAGCCCGACTTTGGTCGGCACTGAAAGCCCGAGGCCAGCTCGACATTAAGGACCAACTTCGGGTCGGCACGAAGCCCAATTCCGATCGGCACTGAAAGCCCGAGGCCACTCGACATTAAAGACCAACTTCGGGTCAGCACGAAAACCAACTTCAGCATTGGCACCTAAAGCCCGAAACCGGCTCGGCACCTAAGGACCGACCTTGGCGGCCCTAAAACTCCAACAACATATCGATGCTATAAACCTGTTGCAAGAGCAATGCCCAAGACCGACCTCGAGTCTTCATGAAGGTCAGTTGTAGGGCCGACCTCGGCACTCACTCCACTAAGTCTCAAGCCCGCTTATAGTGAGCACCGAACCGATGCAGTCCTGTCAAAGATCCTTCTAACGGGACTAACGAAGAATGCGCTACACACAGCTAAGTATTCAAAAGAATTTTCAAGGCATAGAAATTTCAAGAAAAGGATTCACTTTCATTACTTGGCAAACGTTTACAAAACGCCGATCAAGTCAGACTTCCATACAAAAAAAAAACAAATGTTCAGGCCTGACCGGCACGGACTCGTCATCGACTGACCTCGGTGCCACGGGCGGCTCCTCCGGCACCTCGTTCGGCTCGATGTCCTCAATGCCTGAGAGGCGAAGACTCTGCCTACCCTCTCCTTGCCATCCTAGTAGCCCTAAGGTAGACGTCAGCTGAGGCCTCGGCCAGCTCATCGCGAAGCGGACAGACTTTTGAAAGTCATCCACCGCCTCAACGGATCTCCTCTCAGCAGCTGCAACCCTTCCCTCAGCGGCAATAGCCCTTCCTTCAGTGGCATCAGCCCTTTCCTCGGCGGCTACGACCCTCCCCTCCGCTTCTTGGGCTGCAGCCTCCCTCTCTGCCGCCCGGGCGTCAACCATTTGGGCAATCTCTTTCGCATTCTCAATCCGCTCCTCGGTCGCTTTCACCTCAATGGTGAGGGCGTCGATCCGGAAGTCCCAAGCAATGATGGTCGCCTTAGCGGCGCCTAGCTATTCCCAAGCCACCTGGGCGCGCTCCAGCTCGGCCGCCGCCCGGCGCTCGATCTCCTTGAGCTCCCTCCACTCGTTCGGTTCGCACCACCTCTAGCGCTTCCTCAGCCCTCTCGGCCTGGGTCCGGGCATCGACGACCTCTTGTTGAGTTTGGCTAAGGACTGCCTCACCTTGGACTAGGATGTTCCTCATGGCGGCTAGGGAATTTACCGACTGCACCAGAGCCATCATCAGCATGAAACAGCAGAAAAATTTTTAGAAAATTTTTATGAAGCTGAGTACTAACCCATAGATGAGCCACGAAGGCATCACGAAAGAAGGCTGAAGCTCCCTTATGGTGGAGCTCTCCTTGGAACTCCGACAGACAGATCTGGGACCGCTCCGCCCTGCGGCCATGGTTCATCACTGAGGACCGAGAGGGGATTGCCCGGCCTCACCTCCCTCTACGGCCTCAACCGGTCCCGAAGCCGTAGGTGCTACGCCGAGAACGACGGCATCCCCTCCACTAATGGCCCCGCTGTCGTCTGATGCTCTTCACTCGCTTGCTCTCCTGTAGGCAGGCCTTCGTCCGGTATCGGTCCCACTTTCGAGCGAACCTGTTCTGTGGCCGAGGTGGTGGGCTTCGCGAGCGGAATAACCACTCCAACCCTCGCCCCTTCCGGGAGAGTGTCGGCCATGAGGTCGACGACGGGATGGGCTCCCAATTCTCCCGAGACTTGTGGACCAAGGGGGTCGGGGACCGGTTCGGAGTTCGAGTCCGTAGCCTCTCCCTCGACCCCTCGGCGTCGTTAATGGCCCTCTTTCTTTTAACCGCCGCTCTCCTCGCAACACGAGCCGATATTTTCATAACTGCACAAGTTAAAGGGCCGATATGTAAAAAAAAAAGAAAAGAGAAGAAGAAGAGGGGGGGAAGGAAGGAATAGGGAAAGGTCTACAGCTACTCACTACCGCTCAGGGAGATGCTCACGAGCCAAAGATTATCCTTCGACAAGAGCTGGTTGCAACGGGAGACCACTACAATAAGCAGCTGCCCGAGCACCTCCTTGTCCCTCGACTGATCCTTGTTCGGCCCAATGTCTAGGTCCCTCCACCTCAACCTCACCCCCTCAAGGTCGGCGAAGAAAAACCGGGTCTTCCACCCTTTAATAGACGTAGGAAGACCCAGCTTGAGGACTTGGTCGGGCCTGGGCTAGAACAACCACCAGCCCGACTGGTGGCGGAGGATGTAGAAGAAGCAAAATAGGAAAACCCTAGCCTCTATGTCGTGGAGGTGACACAACACTATGAAGCCGCAGACGATCCGAATAAATTTGGAACCAATTGCGTGGGCGCTAGGGAATATCAGTCAAGGAGGTTTTTAACAAAGGGATGAAGGGGTAGGCGAAGACCTTCCTTGAAGAATACTTCGTACAGGGCGATTCTCCCAGGTCGGGAGGAGGTCACCCTATCGTCGAGGGTGGGAATGAACAGCCGAACACTGCTCGAAATCCCATATCGGGCCCTAAGGTTCACCAGCTCTTGGCCGGTCAGGGTGGAGGCAACCCCTTCCGGGATTCCGCTCTAACTCTAGGAGGACCGACAGCCACCGGGCGACCTCTGGCGTGGGCCCAGCTGATGACCCACCGTTGGGACAGAAGAACAAGATCCTCGAAGGAAGGAAGGAAGAAGAAGACCACGAGGGCGTGGGAGATGGAGAGGTCCGCTATCGCAAGAAAGAAAATCAATCCTCGAGTGGGGCAAAGGAAAACCAAGAAGGTGAAGAAGCCATGAAGAAAAAACAGAGAAGGATCGGAGGGACTGACCTGGATAAAGGAGGAAAAATGGCAAGGAGAACAACAAGGTTCAAGGAAGGAAGGGTATGGGCTCGAAAAGGAAGACGAATTTCTCGAAAGTGATGTATCAGGTCCAGAGCACCCCCCTGCTATACATCATTTTCGAATTGTCCCGCCTAGTCCAGCCAGCCACGTGCACACCCGCTACTGGCAGTGTCGCCTCGACAAACGTCCGCGCACTGTCTTCAACCAATCACGGAACATCGGTAGCGTCAGCACCATGATGGCAATGATGGCGATTGCTTTTCCTTGAGTTTCAAAAGGACTTCCCCGTTTCAAGGAGGATTCACCAAGATCTAACGGTTGACAGGAGCGGTGGCGTTACGATGCCCTATCACCTGCATTGAAGAACCACTGTTCCCAAGGACACACGCCCCTACATGATTGGCAATGCACCGGGATCAGCCACCTGGAGGTTTTATGCCCCTTTCGCCAGGCGAGTGGACCCGCATCGTCTCAAGGGCAAGGGGGCATTTGATGTGGTTGATCAATCTATGTTAGGGCTAACAGGAGGGGCGACTGATAGAACCTCGGCCTCGGACTCTAGATCCCCTCGAGCTTGGACTCTAGGTCCTCTCAACCTTGGACTCTAAGGCCCCCTCGGCCTCGGACTCTAGGCCCCCTCGGCCTCGAACTCCTCCCATCCTCAAACTCTAGGGTCCCCTTGGCCTCGGGCTCCAAAGCCCCCTCGGCCTCGGACTCTAAGGTCCCCTCGGTCTCGGGCTGCCTGCAACTGCCACGTGTCCCACCAATCGCCTGCGACTGCGTGTGGCTACTGCCAGTTACGGCACACGCCTGACGTGACCCAGCCCATCTACCGCCTGTGGCGCCGCTCTTGGCAGAGACTGACGAGCAAGGATATCCCTAACAAACCCAGGGATATTTGCAGCCTATCCCTGTCAACCCTGTCCCTTGTCCACTACCAGACAATAACATCTCGGAATCAACAACCTTCCAAAAGTGGGTAAGAGGGACCTCCAGATAGGTATAAGAACCTTTGCTCATAACGAAAGAAGGGATTTGAACTCTAAGTTTCTCTAGCTAATTCCTTTAGCTTTTTCTTCGTTGTTTCCAAGTGGCTTACTTGAGTGTCAAAGGGTCCCCACCGATGCAACCAGTCCGAAACTTTCTTGCAGAATTCCATCGAGGAGGCATTAGAAGATTCCCCAAGCGTACTCATAGTCCTCCGGAATCCTCTCCACTACCTTACGTTCAAGGAACGCGACTTTTCAGTAACAATAAGCAAAACTGCACTCTCACAGAATCTTTGCTAAGAGCTAGGAACATTCAGTGGAACTAGTGAAATATACTTGCTTCTTGATAGATGTATAGGATAGAGGGCTCGTGGTATCTGCCACCCATCCTTCTTCCATTGATAACCATGCAAACAAAGTAAAAGGGAAGGACGTACTCATACAGAGTTGCACCTATGTCTATTACGAGTTACAAACAATACAGCAGTTGTGCATCGTGACACAATATTTTGCTTCAAACAACACTCATCCGATGTAACTTGATCTTTGCTACCATATAACACTGTCATCATATAACACTCCAATTTATTGTCATCTTATAAAATAGTAAGCCTCAACTGTTTCCAACAATCACTGCCATCCACTTTTTCCACCCAACTAAAATAAAAATCCACATTCGCTTGAATGCCCTAATAAATTATATAGATTGCAAGAGTGACCTGCCTGGTTTCACAATCATTTCCATAGAAGGTTAACCTATCCTAGTAAGCACTGAGTTTGCTAATGTGCAAACCAAATGGTGCACGTAAAAATTAAATCCTTCAAACTAGGCAACCTTCTTAAATACTGCTTAAAAGATAAAGTTCAAGACATGCAGTCTGATCTTTAGTTTCAAAATTGGTGATCAATGTCCATATTGCAAATGAGGTATGGCAGTAGAGCTTTTGTCAAAATATTAAGTAAATTCTATTTTGATTTATTTGTGGAACAAAGTTCACAAAAAGCTAGTGGTGGTGAGCTCGTATTCTCGAGATGGAACTTAACTTTACCTCCAAACTGGAAAAAAAAAAGATAGTCACAAGTGGATGTCATGAGAACAGTTGATACCAAAGGTATCAGTGAAGCAAATAATATTCTTTCCCAAAAACTAACATCAAGAGTATACTGCTATAGCAGAAATAAGCAATATTAATCTTCTACAAACAAACGATTCTCATACTACAACAATCACACATACAATTATTATTAATTTCTCAGAGTAAAACGAAGCAAAGAATTCACAAATTGAATATGAATTGTTTATGTAACCCAAGCAGCAATGAAAGGGAGAATGAGCCAATAACCATCTAAAGAAGCAGGGACATCAAAGCATAGTGATAACAAATAACTAACAACAAATAACTATTATAACAAATAATAGTCACAGAAAAAAGGAATTGCTAAGTACAAATAACTAGGCAGAAAATAAGTCTCTCTGAAACAACAATTGAAGAGTTTATAACTAATGTCTGCTCAATTATAACACATTCCCCTTTTTAGATAGTCCCCTGTCATGAAAAGCTCGCAAATTCTTCTCGGTCATAATTAGATCCATAAAGCTAGCAAGATGACATAGAAAGGTAAAAATACTCAGCCTTTATAACACCATCTTCAGCAACCACAAACAAAACAGTAGAAAGACTGGAACTTGATAAAACTCACAACCCCAAAACAGCAGAAAGAAATAAATTGATTATATGACAATTTCAACCAACCATAATCAGAATACTTATTGATTTCATCTAATCTCTCTCGTTGTCGATCACAATCCTCTATTCTCATCACCTAAAACCACTGCCAAAAACTAAAAGCCATATCCCATCATCACCTTATCATCCTTGGCATCATCATCCTAAGTTCTGGAAACTGATAAGATTGAAAGGGATGTATCTGCCACAAAATCTTATCAAATCTGGCCTTGCAGGGTAGGGAGACTGATACCTACTTACCTCTACATATATTAACTAAAATCATCACATCAATCTTTTCGATACGAATTAGTCATCATATAAAACATAGCAAAAGAATACAGATTAATAAGGAGGCAACACCCTACCAAACATCACTAAGAATCTAGGAATCCAGAATCCAGATCTAAAGCAAAACAGACAACAAAAGCTTACCGGACTCCAGCATCGCCAACGATCCCAATAGCCATGCCTGCGGAGAGCCCGGCAAGCCCGCAAGCCAACCCGGATGAAAGATGAGCGTAGCCATCGAAAAGGTAATACGACTTGGCCTTGGGGTTGATCCCTGTGCTGATGATCACGGCGATGATCAACCCGTATATCCCGAGAACTCCAGCCATGACCACGGGCACGATCGACTTCATCACCAGCTCCGGCCGCATCACTCCCATCGACGCCACGCCCACCCCGCTCTTTGCCGTCCCGTACGCCGCGCCCATACCTGAAATCCAACAGAGAGACCTCATCAGGAAGCGAGCGAAAACCCTCAGATCGGAGATCAGAAGAGACTCCAGACGGATCGAGGGCTCACAGGAGAAGACGAGGGCGGCCGCGGCGCCGAGGAATCCGAAGAAGGGGGCGGTTTCGTCGCCGCTGAAGTTCGACATCGCCGTAGAGATCGAAGAAACCTTAGCGATCCTTGGAAACCCTAACCTTAATCCGGACCTTCGAACGCCTGATCGCAAGATTTATAGAATTTTCAGGGAAGGAAGGAAGGAAGGAAGGAAGGAATCGGGGGGCAAGAGATTGAATCGCTTCGGTCTCCGGGCGAGGTTACATGGGAGTGCCCCCGGTATTTGATGAATTTACGCTTTTCACCAGGATGATTGGGAATGGATGTAGGGAGATTTTGGGAATTGTGGGAGCTATTATTGTCTCGAATCATTGAGCGCTGTGCGCGTTGCGTGGAGATATCGCAATAATGCGGACGGGCTTGATTTAATGGTCGAATTTATTGGCACGTAGGATGTGCTTCTGAAATCCCTTCATGGTCTCAAACTGCACGCTGTTGAACAAATTTTACCCTTGAACTTGGTTTCTCTGGTTCTCAGTAGATCCATTGCTTTCCATTTTTCGCCATGCTTGCTCAAAATTTTGCAACTTTGGGTACTTAAAAATCTATCCTAAATTAGTAGGAAAAAGAAAAAAAAAAAAATTTGAACTTGATGGATAGCTTAGGATTTGCCTTTTAAGATTAAACCTAAGTTGCTATAAATATAGGTTCAATAGTTAGATGAGGTTTGACCTGACCCTAGCTTCTAGTGTCCAGTCCAGCCCAACTTGGCATCTGATTAACTCCATCATATGTTTTTTTTTTTTTTTTTTTTGTATAACAATTATAATTATGCTTCCACTTTTGTATAATAGCATAGCTATACAGTCTTTTTCATTTTGAATGCATTCCTGTGGGTAAGTTTTATGAAAAAATTAATCAATTTTCTTATTAACTAATTCACACGAGTTCCCTTGCTTTGGTTTAAAAAAATTGAATTGATAAGTCAAATTCTTATAGCATTATTTACTCATGAGATGAAAAAAATCTCATCCAATAAGAAGATAGGTAAATTAGATTCTTAGCAGCATGGTAAAATATTTTTTTTTAAATTTCTAAGATATCTTCTCTTATTGTTCCCTTTTATCATTATCCTCTCTCTTCTATTCAATTCTCATTCGATCTCTACGAAGGTGTAGATTAAATATTTTACCATGCAAGTTATTCCCCTTTCATATCCATTATTGCTATGGCTGGAAGCTTTGAAAGTCTCTTTAAATCCCTCCTTTTTTTTTTTTTTTTTGGTACAAACGGGAATAACACCACTCTAGGGTGACTCAGTCCCACACTATCAGAATACAATATTAAGTTCAAACCAGGAGGACACGATTCACCGGGCTTCCAGCACTAGAATCCAGAATGATCAGCAACTCTAGCGGCGATCCAGTCAGCCGCTGAATTGGCTTCCCTGAAGATATGGCTGATCTGTATACTGTGAACCCCCTGTAGGAGAGAACGAATATCAGAGATCAAAGGATTGGTAGGCGACTGCGCGCAATGATCCTGACGAAGCCATCGAATCACCGTGAGAGCATCACCCTCAAGGATAATACGACGGGCATCGAGACTGCGGATAGCGCAGGAAACTCCAGCCCACGCAGCATAAAGCTCTGCAAGCGGCACCAACGAATCGAGATGTCCAAATCCCCCAGCAGCAATCATAGTACCGTCAGGACCCCGAATGACATAACCCGATTTGGCAGATCTGCCTCGGACACTCCCATCAAAGTTGATTTTGATAAACCCTGGAGGGGGGGTTCCCAAGAAATAAAGACCGTTCTCCGGTGCACTGCCGAGGCAGCATGGGAATCCCAGAGGCCAGGGCTATCAAAATTACAAACAAGACGATGGGACGTGTACTCAATAGATAAGGACAAGGCAGTCCAAACAACCCTGAAAGATGGAGTAAGCTCATGAGTAAAGACAATCCGGTTCCGGGATAACCAGATCTGGTAAGCAATGTAAGCCCTCGTCGCGCCCTGCTTGCTGCTGCCTCTCCTAACATCCTGCCTGATCAAGTCAAGGAAGGATAAAGAAAGAGAAGATGAAGCGATAGCCCAAGGCTTAACGCTAGCGATCTCCCAAATGTGGTGAGCTCTGAGACAAGTGAAGATGGCGTGATCCACCGCCTCCTCCTCAATACCGCATATCGGACACGTAGGCTGAATCCCCAGGCCACGTCTAGAAAGAACCGAGCAAGTAGGAAGACAATTCCGAGCAATCTTCCATAGAAAAAGACGAACCCTGGGATGAATGGGAAGACGCCAAATCCAAGCCATATCTGTCAACGATCGGGATGAAACACGGTAAATCTTGATGATGTCCCTGATGGGAGCGCTCGGAATACCGGACCGCCTCCAAACCCTGATGTCGGGGGAGTGCCCAGGAGAAAGAGGGATAGCAGCTATACGTCGCATAAGCTCCTCGCCAAAGAACGGGATAACAGAGGAGTAGACCATGAAGAATGATCCGGCACCGTGAGATCACTAACTCGCATGTCAAAAGGAATATCAGTGCTGACAAAAGTAGGCCATCGAGACAAAGGAAGGTCAGCGATCCAGGAATCATAAGCAACATCCACAGAAGCACCATTGCCAAGAATCCAGGAGGTACTATGAAGGATGTCCGGAGCATGAGTACAAACCTCTTTCCAGAAAAAAGAGTGACCCGAACAGACTGCAGGTTAGTGGAGGGAGTCCAATCCCCATACTTGCCATGCATAAAGGAACTCCACATACAGTGCGGATCAAGCAAAAAGCGAGTAGCATGCCTAGCTATCAAGGCCTCCCTCCGAGCAGTCAAGGACTGGATCCCAAGGCCTCCCTCGAAAAGCGGCAGACAGACACAATCCCAGGCTAAAAGATGAACACCATGACCATCCTGGGACGATCCCCAGAGAAAATCCCTGAAATAACGCTCAATCCTCCTTAGACAAGTCAAAGGGACAACAGCATTAGATAAGAGATAGAGAGGAAGAGATGTGAGCACAGATCTAATAAGAGTGATCCTCGCCATCATAGATAGCCCAGTGACCTGCCACCTCTCCAGCCGATCACGAATCCTCGACTCGAGCTTACTAAAGTCTGAGATCTTTGGCCTTCTGCCAGTAATAGGAATACCCAGATAGGATAGACACTCTGACTGCACAGAAATCCCCATGATCTGCTTGATAGTCCCCTTCCGAGAAGAAGTCACCCACGGACTAAAACAAATAACAGACTTAGCATTATTAACTTTCTGACCAGAGGTAGAACAGTAATTGTGAAGAATAGAAGCAAACGTGGCCGCATTGGCCACAGTAGCCCTGCCCAGGAAGATACAGTCATCAGCAAAAAGATGAGAGATCGAGGGACCTTGGGAACCAGCTCGGTAAGGGTGTTGTAGAACATTGTCCTGCTGAGCCTGACGAAGAGCCCGAGATAAAGAATCAGCCACTATAACAAAGAGAAACGGGGAGAGGGGACAACCTTGTCTCAGCCCAACCTTAGAATGGAAGTAATCAGTCCGATCTCCATTGATGAGGATGGAGAATGATGGACTCTGAATGCAGGCCATGATCCAATCAATAAACAGCAGGTGGAACCCAAACACCTGAAGAGAGTGATGCAAGAAATCCCAATTAACTCTGTCATAAGCTCTCTCCATATCAAGTTTAATGGCCATAAGCCCCTGACTACCAGAAGTCCGACGAAGGTCATGCATGAACTCCTGCGCTAATAAAGCATTATCAATGATACTGCGCCCTCTGAGGAAAGCCCCCTGCTCCGGAGAGATAAGGCGAGGAATAACCCAACATAACCTCATAACAAGGAGGCGAGCACAAACCTTATATAAGGTAGTGCATAAACTGATGGGCCGGAAGTGCTGAGGGCTGGAAGCGTCCGTCCTCTTAGGAACCAAGGTAATGAAGGTACGATTCCAATCAGAGGGATAGATTTGCGATGAAAGACCAGCTGGATTGCCTGAGCTAAATCCTCTCCCAGAATATCCCAATACTGACGAAAGAAAAACGGAGGAAAGCCATTCGGCCCAGGGGCCTTATCAGCACCAAGTTCCCACAAAGCCAACCGAATATCCTCCGTAGTGAAAGGCCGAGTCAGAGAGTCGTTCTCAGCAATAGAAACAGTGTTGAGAGACAGAATAGGGTGAACAGGGACTCCAGAACCAGGTTGCTCAGTCCACCTACTATGAAAGAAGTTAAAAAGCTGAGCACGAATCACATGATCATCCACCTGGAGCTGACCCTCCTCATCAGTTATGTGCCTAATGCGGTTCCTCGCCCTGCGTTTCTGAGTGGCCTGATGAAAAAATCTTGTATTACAGTCCCCCTCCTGAATCCACTGAATACGGGACCACTGTCGCCAAAAGGTCTCCTGCTGCAGCAGAAGAGAGTGGTGGAGTGCCAAACTCGATCGCAGGGACGATAGGTCCACACAAGAAAGAGAACCCTCCAGGTCCTCCTTAGCCTGGAGAGAAGAGATAGTAGACTCAACCAGCTCCACCTGTCTGACAATATCCCCAACCTCCAGTCTATGCCATCTAGAGAGGCGACGTCTAGCAAGGACAAGCCTTCTGGAGAGCCGATAAATGGCATTACCTCTAACTGGTAACTGCCAGACCTGAGAGATGATGGAGCGAGCAGCAGGATATGAGGTCCAAAACTTCTCAAATCTGAACTGCCTATGCCGCTGAGAGGTGATATCAGTAGAGATAAAGAGAGGACAGTGGTCAGAGGCAATTCTAGACAAGTGAGTGACAGTAGCAGAGGGATAAAGCTGGAGCCAGCTAGAAGAGGCCAAGGCCCTGTCCAATCTTTCCCAGACTCTAGCTGATCCCTATCGGTTGTTGCACCATGTAAACTGCGAGCCCTGATAACCCAAATCCAACAGACCAGCGCAAGAAATAAAGTCCCTAAACTCAGCTCGGCCCACAGAGCCATGGGAAAACCCGGCCACCTTTCTTTTCTGCGGCACTCAAGATACAGTTAATGTAACATCCTGAAAACCTTGTAATCTATGGCATTTTCAGTTAAAATGAAAGTCAGAAAGTTTTCTTGATATATGGGTGTGTTGGCCTTTTGATAAATGTAAAGAGAAGAAATTTTTGGAGTAAATAAGTATATTTCTAAATGTTAATGAGTCTGATTTGAGAAATTGAGAGACTTAAGTTTAATGGGTTTAAATCATAAGAAAAATCAAGTTTAGTTTGAGTTTTATCCTAAAAATGACGTTTTTAGTGGTTGGAGTCGACTCCCTCTGATAGGAGTCGACTCCGGCACGGTTTTAAACTTTCGGCACGCTTAGGAGTCGACCCCTACAGTGCTGGAGTCGACTCCTACCTTTCAGGAGTCGACCCCTACTTTTCTGGAGTCGACCCCTACTTCTGCTCGAGCCGACTCGCAATCTGTTCGAGCCGACTCCGCGACGGCAGGTTTTTCTGAGTTAAATCTTGAGAAATTCATATTTAATCCGTTTCAAGTCCGATTTGGATGCCGTTTGAACCGTTGGATTTCTAAAATCGAGTTCTTCAAGATGGTAAAGTCTTTTCTTAGAAATGTTACATAAAAGTATAGATTTAAGCGAAAAAGGATGATCTGGGCTATAAATCTATTAAAAAAATGCTATATCAGGGGCAAAAGGGGAAAAGGCTCCGATGTCAATTGCAAATTGTGTTAAGGGCAACTTAGGAAAGAAAATATAAGGGCAAAATAGCATGGTTATAAGTGAGCCACGTGTTTTCCAAAAAGTGTGTGTTAAGAGTGTGTGAGGGTAAAAGGGAGATTTGGCATGCCTTAACCCTTAAGTTTCCTATGACTTGGTCCCCAAGTCATTAGAGAAAAAGGGGAACGTGGGTTCAGCCAGAGAAAAGAAAGAAAGAAAGAAGAGGAGAAAAGAGAGGAAAAGGAAGAAGAAGAAGAAGAAAAAGGAGGAAGAAAGAGAAAGGGAAAGGGAAGCTTGGGGGTTTGTGCTCGACTCCAGGTAAGCTATAGCTTCCCTAGGTCTTGTATGACTTTAGATTTTCTTAGATTAGTGTATTTTGAGGTAATAGTAGAAGTAATCTTGAGTAGAGATTGGGTGGAAGAAAATAATGAGATATTAGAGGATAGATCATGTATGCATGCACGGTTCGTGGGAAAACCTCGTGTGGAGGTAATCCTAATAGCTATTGTATCTGTATGTTGACGTAGGTCAAGAGGGTTATTCCAGGGAGCCAAAATACCAGAGTTGAGTACCAGTTGTACCAGTCGAGGAGTAACCTACTAAGGTGAGTGGATTTCTCATCTAGCAATGAGAGGTTAATTTGAGCTAGTATAATGAGATTTATACCTAGTTATGGTATGTTATGTTTAGAGTATTATGTATGTTTTAAATATGAGAAATGAGAACCTAGTATATGATAATTTGATAAATGAGTTTTGATATACACATAAGCATGAGTTTCATGAGGGAATTTTTAATGTATACATGGCATATTTGCATGATAAAGCTTTACAAATGATGTATGAGTCATACTGAGCATCAGGCAGCTAGGGGGCTGATCACCCTTTAGACTGTACTGTAGCATGAGCATTGCACACTACTATCGAGCCGGCACCTCCTTGCGAACAGATCGTACGATGAACCCCAGAATCAGGGGTGAGTGCATGCCTAACCAGGCCAGTGGGGCTGGTTGTGAGCAGCCCGTGGGGGCATGAATCATAGCTCAGTGGAGCTGATTACTATATATAGCCCGTGGGGGCAGAGAGAAAACCCGAGGTTCCAGGGTTAAGGAACAAAGCACTTTGCCAGGTGAACCGCACGGGTAAGGGGTGCTATTTGTGCGGGGATCCTGTTGCTAGTCACGCACCCGATGAGAGTACACCTACAGAAGGGCGACTGTAGGGTGGTACCTCAGAGGCATTACACACACAGCCCAGCATCATGAGATCTAAAAGCATATGTTGTGATATAAAAAGGGCCAATGGGCCAAATAGTTATCCCGAGAGGGAGATCTTACTTGAGATGCCAGTGGGCAAGCAGATCCTGATGGGAGTCTGGGTTGTAGATAAAGAATGCATATCTTCATATTGTAATGCATGAAGTTTTATTTTAATGAGTTATCTTTCAGTGAAGAGTTATTATAGAGTATTCCAGTACTGATATGTTATTTGAAGAATAAGCTACATTTTATTTTATCTGATATCATGTTAAAAATGTACTTTGAGTTGTACAAGTTAAATAGTTTCAGCATACGATTGAAATTAAGAGGTAATGGTTCTCTATTTCTCCATAGTTAGATGGTTATCCAGTCACTGGGACTTAGGTCTCATCCCTCTATGATTTAAATGTTCTTTCAGATCAGTGAGTATTTCTGCCAGGATCACAAGATAAGCAGGACAGGACCCTTAGCTGATGAAGCTTGCTTGGATGCAAGAGTGTTTAAATGCTAGCCTTGTATATTGAGAGAGGGTGGTTTGATAATTGTATTTTGTATATGTGTATGTGTACAGTGGGATGTAATGATGTTTTAGACCTTTTTGGATATGAATACGAGACTTATGTTTTGGAGAAGATTATGAGTATGATGTGCGCACTTAGGATTTTTAATGTCGAATGTGAATGTGATCTTGTAAACTGCCTGAGGAATGTCATGAAAAATATTATCTGAGCAGGTTGATGCTTAATGTTGATTGGGTGATTTGTGAATATAATTGAGATAAAAGTGAAAAGTTTTTAACAGGATGTGTTTTCGTGTGTCTGCCACTTATGATAATTAGTTGGGGTTCTCTAGCTCTTTATGGAGCGCTACATAAAGACTAGTAAAACTCTATCCGATTACCACAAGTGTGCAGGTGTGCAGTCGGTGGCCCCAGAGAGGAGGGGGAGCTGACAAGTTTTGGTATCAGAGCCCTAGGTTATTAGGTCCTAGGGGAATAAGTATGAGTATGAGTCTAGGATGATTGAATGTTTTATGATTATAGCTATTGAATGATGAAACTGATGTAATGAATAATGTCTTGTAGGACGATTACTACAAAGGCATCTAGAGAGACAGAGCAATCTTCAGGCAGGGATAGAAGCAAAGGTCAAAGTAGATTCAGAAGGTCAGTTAGAAGAAGTCAAATTGATAGAATGGCTTCTAGTGATTCCACCGAGCCAGTATCTAAGGAGGCTAGAGTGGGGGCATCTCCAGAGCAGATGCCAGAGTCTTCTTCACAGTCTATTACCCCTGTGCCAGTAGACCCATCTCGAGTACAGACTCAGGGGCCTAGTATGTCAGAGTTGGTAGGCATGATTACTCAGGCTGTGGTAGCAGCTGTGGGTGCTAGTTCTAGCCTTCCATCTAAAAATACTGAGGTTGTGAGGAATGTGGAAAGAGCCAGAAAGTTAGGGGCTCTGGAGTTCCAGGGAACTACTGATCCTATTCAGGCCGGGGCATGGCTGCAGAGGATCGAGAGAGTATTTGATGTGATGGGATGCTCTGAGGAGCAGAGGCTGAGTATTGCCACCTTTTTACTGGAGGGTAGAGCCCAGAGTTGGTGGAGATCTATTCAGGGCAGGCAGCCCCAGGGAGTGGAGTTGACATGGGAAAAATTTAGAAGAGAATTTCATCAGCAATATTATTCTGAAATTTATAGGGATCAGAAGAGGAGGGATTTCCTTTGTCTAACTCAGGGGAGGATGTCTGTGGCAGATTATGAAGCCACATTTGTGGAGTTATCTCAGTTTGCTAGGGCCTTGGTGGCTGATGAGAGGGAGAGATGTCGACTATTCCAGGATGGGTTGAACCTCCCTATTAAAGCCAAGACCTGTATGCAGACCTACAATAATTACTCTGAGTTGGTGCAGGGAGCACTCAAAGCTGAGGAGATTGAAAAAGAATATATGAGTAGGAGGCAGGATAGAATGAAAAGAAGTGCTCCTAGTCATTCTTCTGCTCCGGGAGGGACTCAGCCATTCAAGAAACCCCAGAGGACTGGACAGTTTTATTCTGGGTTTAGAGCCCCTGGTGATGTGGGCAGAGGATCCGTATCTGTGTCAGCATCTAGCCCAGTTCAAAGAAAGCCTTATGTGGGTGTGCCTCAGGTTGCCTCCAGCAGGGTGTCTGGTGATGTAGGGGAGCAGGGTCGTCCTTCTGGTGGAGGGAGAAATATACCCCCATGTAATGTATGTGGAAAACTTCATTTGGGAGAATGTAGGAGGGGCAATAAGGGATGTTATATTTGTGGTGATCTAGGTCACCTGAAGAGAGATTGCCCTAGGAGAGGGCAGCAGGCTGGTGGGCTTCCTCAGGGGCCAGTAATGCCAAGGGGACAGCCTAGTAGGAGAGGTGATGGTAGTGTAGTGGCTTCAGCCAGTCAGGTGGGGCCTAATGTTAATCAGCCAGGAGGGTCATCCAGTATTCCGAGAGCCGAGGCCAGAGTGTTTGCCATGACCAGACAGGAGGCTCAGATTGATCCTGATGTGGTGACAGGTATGCTACCCATCGATAATCATGATGCTTATATTTTAATTGATTCTGGATCTACTCATTCATTTATCTCATGTGAGTTTGCTAAGCATCTAGTTAGAGATGTGGGCCAGTTGGGTAGTCAGTTGGTAGTATCTATGCCCGTAGGGAGGCCTTTTATAGCAGACCAAGTGTATAGAGGTTGTGATATTTCTGTGGGGAGTCAGAAATTAGCAGCAGATTTGATTCCTTTGAGGTTGAAAGAGTTTGATGCCATTTTGGGGATGGATTGGCTATCTGTGCATAGAGCCAGAGTAGATTGCTTAAGGAAGGAGGTGATGTTGCAAACTTCTGATGATAGAGAAGTCTGTTTTGTTGGTGATAGGAGGGGGTTACCCTCAGGAGTGATTTCGGCTCTGTCAGCCAATAGAATGTTAGCAAAGAGATGTGAAGCCTATTTAGCTTGTGCAGTGAGCCTAGAGGGCAATGGTTTAGAGCTGACGAATATCCCTGTGGTAAGGGATTTTTCAGATGTATTTCCTGAGGAGTTGCCAGGGTTACCTCCTGACAGAGGATTTGATTTCAGTATAGATCTAGCCCCAGATACCAGACCAATAGCCAGGGCACCTTATAGAATGGCTCCAGTTGAATTGAAAGAATTGAAAAGTCAGTTACAAGAATTATTGGAAAAAGGGTTTATTAGACCCAGTATATCACCATGGGGTGCACCAGTGTTGTTTGTGAAGAAAAAGGATGGTACCTTGAGGTTGTGTATAGACTATAGACAGTTGAACAAGGTGACCATTAGAAACAATTATCCATTACCAAGGATCGATGATTTGTTTGATCAGCTGCAGGGGGCAGCAGTGTTTTCAAAGATTGACCTGAGATCTGGGTATCATCAATTGAGAATAAAGAATGAGGATATATCTAAGACTGCTTTCAGGACCAGATATGGTCATTATGAGTTCTTGGTAATGCCATTTGGCTTGACAAATGCTCCAGCTGCTTTTATGGGCCTGATGAATCAAGTATTTCAAGAGTATCTAGATAAATTTGTGATAGTATTCATTGATGACATCTTGATTTATTCTAGAAGTAGTGAAGAGCATGAACAGCATCTGAGGACAGTTTTGCAGATATTAAGAGAAAAGCAATTATATGCAAAGTTTAGTAAAAGTGAATTTTGGCTGGATGAGGTAAAGTTCTTGGGACATGTAGTTTCAGCCAAAGGTATTATGGTAGATCCTCAAAAGATTGAAGCTATAGTAAATTGGGTATCACCTACCAATCAGACTGAGGTGAGGAGTTTCTTGGGGTTAGCAGGATATTATAGAAGATTTATAGAAAATTTCTCGATTTTGGCTTCTTCTATGACTAAGCTGCTTAGAAAGAATATCAAGTTTGATTGGTCAAATGAATGCCAGAAGAGTATGGATGAATTGAAAAGGAGATTAACCTCAGCCCCAATCCTAATACTACCTGATAGTGCCAGTGATTATGTGATCTATAGTGATGCCTCATTAAGGGTTTGGGGTGTGTTTTAATGCAGAATGGGAAAGTAGTGGCTTATATATCTAGACAGTTGAGATCCCATGAAAAGAATTACCCCACCCATGATTTGGAGTTAGCTGCTGTTATATTTGCATTGAAGGTTTGGAGGCACTACTTGTATGGAAGAAGATGCCAGATATTTACTGATCATAAGAGCTTGAAATATATTCTGACCCAGAAGGAATTGAATTTAAGGCAGAGAAGATGGATTGAATTGATTAAAGACTATGATTGCACTATTGAGTATCACCCAGGGAAAGCTAATGTTGTGGCTGATGCCTTGAGTCGAAAGTCTATGGCCACATTGGCTTCTATCAGAACCGTACAGCTACCCTTGATGATTGAGTTAAGGAGGTTAGATGCAGAACTAGCTGTAGAAGAGTCAGGAGCCTTGTTGGCTACCTTCAGGGTGAGACCCCAAATGCTAGAAGAAATAAGAGAAGCTCAGTTGCTAGATCTACATTTACTTAAAGCCAGAAATTTAATTCAGAGTGGGTCTCAGTCAGAGTTTTCTGTTAGAGGTGATGGAGTGTTATTATTCAAGGGCAGAGTTTGTGTGCCAGCTGTGGAATCAGTGAAAGATCAGATTTTAAGGGAAGCACATAGCTCAGCTTATTCAATGCATCCAGGTAGTACTAAGATGTATAGAACTATCAAACAGAATTACTGGTGGAATGGTATGAAAAAGGAGATAGCTGAGTATGTATCTAAGTGTTTGGTGTGTCAGCAGATTAAGGCTGAACATCAGTGTCCAGCTGGAAAGCTTCAGCCTCTGTTTGTGCCAGAGTGGAAGTGGGAGCATATAACTATGGATTTCGTTGTAGGACTCCCAAAGACCAGAAGGGGCAATGATGCTATATGGGTGATAGTTGATAGATTGACTAAGTCTGCTCATTTTCTGCCGATTAAGATTGTCTTTACCTTGGATAGATTAGCAGAATTATATGTGCATGAAATTGTGAGTAGGCATGGTGTGCCAGTATCGATAGTATCAGATAGAGATCCAAGGTTCACATCTCAATTTTGGGCAGAATTACAGAAAGCTTTGGGGACTAAATTGAGGTTCAGTACAGCATTTCATCCCCAAACCGATGGTCAGTCAGAAAGAACCATCCAGACACTGGAGGATATGCTGAGAGCTTGTGTCATGGAATTTTCTGGTAGCTGGGATGATCATCTACCTTTAGTAGAGTTTGCTTACAATAACAGCTACCATTCTAGCATTGATATGGCACCATATGAGGCCTTGTATGGGAGAAAATGTAGAACTCCAGTGTGTTGGGATGAGGAGGGAGAGAGAAGGCTGTTAGGCCCTGAGTTAGTGCAGCTTACAGCAGATCAAGTTAAAATTATAAGAGCTAAATTAAAGGCAGCCCAGGATAGACAGAAGAGCTATGCAGATAAAAAGCATAGAGAGGTAAAGTTTGAGGTTGGAGATAGAGTCTTTCTGAAGGTATCTCCTTGGCGAGGTATTATGAGATTTGGAAAGAAAGGCAAGTTGAGTCCCAGGTATATTGGACCCTATGAAATTCTGGAAAGAGTTGGGACACTAGCTTATAGATTGGCTTTACCTCCAGAGTTATCTCAGATTCATAATGTATTTCATGTATCAATGCTTAGGAGGTATGTGCCAGATTCCTCTCATGTGATTCAGTCTGAGACTATAGAGTTACAGGGGGATTTATCATTTGCAACCGAACCAGTGAAGATCTTGAGTAGGGAATTAAGCAGCTCCGCAGTAAAAGAATTCCATTAGTTAAGGTGCAATGGTTAAATCATCAAAAAGAGGAGGCTACATGGGAGCGAGAGGATGAGATGAGATTTAAGTACCCCCACCTATTTGAAAATATATCTAGCTAAATTTCGAGGACGAAATTTCTTAAGAGGGGGAGAATTGTAACATCCTGAAAACCTTGTAATCTATGGCATTTTCAGTTAAAATGAAAGTCAGAAAGTTTTCTTGATATATGGGTGTGTTGGCCTTTTGATAAATGTAAAGAGAAGAAATTTTTGGAGTAAATAAGTATATTTCTAAATGTTAATGAGTCTGATTTGAGAAATTGAGAGACTTAAGTTTAATGGGTTTAAATCACAAGAAAAATCAAGTTTAGTTTGAGTTTTATCCTAAAAATGACGTTTTTAGTGGTTGGAGTCGACTCCCTCTGATAGGAGTCGACTCCGGCACGTTTTAAACTTTCGGCACGCTTAGGAGTCGACCCCTACAGTGCTGGAGTCGACTCCTACCTTTCAGGAGTCGACTCCTACTTTTCTGGAGTCGACCCCTACTTCTGCTCGAGCCGACTCGCAATCTGTTCGAGCCGACTCCGCGACGGCAGGTTTTTCTGAGTTAAATCTTGAGAAATTCATATTTAATCCGTTTCAAGTCCGATTTGGATGCCGTTTGAACCGTTGGATTTCTAAAATCGAGTTCTTCAAGATGGTAAAGTCTTTTCTTAGAAATGTTACATAAAAGTATAGATTTAAGCGAAAAAGGATGATCTGGGCTATAAATCTATTAAAAAAATGCTATATCAGGGGCAAAAGGGGAAAAGGCTCCGATGTCAATTGCAAATTGTGTTAAGGGCAACTTAGGAAAGAAAATATAAGGGCAAAATAGCATGGTTATAAGTGAGCCACGTGTTTTCCAAAAAGTGTGTGTTAAGAGTGTGTGAGGGTAAAAGGGAGATTTGGCATGCCTTAACCCTTAAGTTTCCTATGACTTGGTCCCCAAGTCATTAGAGAAAAAGGGGAACGTGGGTTCAGCCAGAGAAAAGAAAGAAAGAAAGAAAGAGGAGAAAAGAGAGGAAAAGGAAGAAGAAGAAGAAGAAAAAGGAGGAAGAAAGAGAAAGGGAAAGGGAAGCTTGGGGTTTGTGCTCGACTCCAGGTAAGCTATAGCTTCCCTAGGTCTTGTATGACTTTAGATTTTCTTAGATTAGTGTATTTTGAGGTAATAGTAGAAGTAATCTTGAGTAGAGATTGGGTGGAAGAAAATAATGAGATATTAGAGGATAGATCATGTATGCATGCACGGTTCGTGGGAAAACCTCGTGTGGAGGTAATCCTAATAGCTATTGTATCTGTATGTTGACGTAGGTCAAGAGGGTTATTCCAGGGAGCCAAAATACCAGAGTTGAGTACCAGTTGTACCAGTCGAGGAGTAACCTACTAAGGTGAGTGGATTTCTCATCTAGCAATGAGAGGTTAATTTGAGCTAGTATAATGAGATTTATACCTAGTTATGGTATGTTATGTTTGGCAGAGTATTATGTATGTTTTAAATATGAGAAATGAGAACCTAGTATATGATAATTGATAAATGAGTTTTAGCATATACACATAAGCATGAGTTCTGAGGGGGAATTTTTAATGTATACATGGCATATTTGCATGATAAAGCTTTACAAATGATGTATGAGTCATACTGAGCATCAGGCAGCTAGGGGGCTGATCACCCTTTAGACTGTACTGTAGCATGAGCATTGCACACTACTATCGAGCCGGCACCTCCTTGCGAACAGATCGTACGATGAACCCCAGAATCAGGGGTGAGTGCATGCCTAACCAGGCCAGTGGGGCTGGTTGTGAGCAGCCCGTGGGGGCATGAATCATAGCTCAGTGGAGCTGATTACTATATATAGCCCGTGGGGGCAGAGAGAAAACCCGAGGTTCCAGGGTTAAGGAACAAAGCACTTTGCCAGGTGAACCGCACGGGTAAGGGGTGCTATTTGTGCGGGGATCCTGTTGCTAGTCACGCACCCGATGAGAGTACACCTACAGAAGGGCGACTGTAGGGTGGTACCTCAGAGGCATTACACACACAGCCCAGCATCATGAGATCTAAAAGCATATGTTGTGATATAAAAAGGGCCAATGGGCCAAATAGTTATCCCGAGAGGGAGATCTTACTTGAGATGCCAGTGGGCAAGCAGATCCTGATGGGAGTCTGGGTTGTAGATAAAGAATGCATATCTTCATATTGTAATGCATGAAGTTTTATTTTAATGAGTTATCTTTCAGTGAAGAGTTATTATAGAGTATTCCAGTACTGATATGTTATTTGAAGAATAAGCTACATTTTATTTTATCTGATATCATGTTAAAAATGTACTTTGAGTTGTACAAGTTAAATAGTTTCAGCATACGATTGAAATTAAGAGGTAATGGTTCTCTATTTCTCCATAGTTAGATGGTTATCCAGTCACTGGGACTTAGGTCTCATCCCTCTATGATTTAAATGTTCTTTCAGATCAGTGAGTATTTCTGCCAGGATCACAAGATAAGCAGGACAGGACCCTTAGCTGATGAAGCTTGCTTGGATGCAAGAGTGTTTAAATGCTAGCCTTGTATATTGAGAGAGGGTGGTTTGATAATTGTATTTTGTATATGTGTATGTGTACAGTGGGATGTAATGATGTTTTAGACCTTTTTGGATATGAATACGAGACTTATGTTTTGGAGGATTATGAGTATGATGTGCGCACTTAGGATTTTAATGTCGAATGTGAATGTGATCTTGTAAACTGCCTGAGGAATGTCATGAAAAATATTATCTGAGCAGGTTGATGCTTAATGTTGATTGGGTGATTTGTGAATATAATTGATAAAAGTGAAAAGTTTTTAACAGGATGTGTTTTCGTGTGTCTGCCACTTATGATAATTAGTTGGGGTTCTCTAGCTCTTTATGGAGCGCTACATAAAGACTAGTAAAACTCTATCCGATTACCACAAGTGTGCAGGTGTGCAGTCGGTGGCCCCAGAGAGGAGGGGGAGCTGACAGTTAAAGTCTCCAGCAATGAGGGAGGGGAATCCCTGGTCAAGAAGAGTCTGAATCTCAGACCAAAGCACCCGACGCTCCCGGAGATCAGTACTGGCATAAACTCCTGAAAGGAGCCATGGGCTGGCACTACCCTCAGAGATGACCAGCGCAACCTGCTGCCCACAGCTGTGAAAAGCATCAACTCTGATATTATCATTTCTCCATAAAGCAACAATACCCCCCGAAAGACCAGTGGACTCAACAGCATACGAAACCCAAGCTCGAGCGATCTGTCTCCGAAAATGGGCCAGACTAGCCCCAGAAAGCCGAGTTTCCAGCAAGATGCAAATGTCAAAAGAGTAAAGCTGCATAAGCCTCCCAAATGAGGAGCGAAACGATGGTTTCAATGCTCCTCGCACATTCCATATAAGAATCTTCATGGTAAGGCTGGATTGGAGGGCTCCCCAGCCATCACCCCTGACATCTCCACGGAACAGTCCAAATCTCCCGGGCCTTTGCAGTTAACAGCCTGGATTGGTTCCATCAAGACCTCCGTATCGCCTGGGATCACCTTAGGATAATTCCGGGTTCCGGTATCCACACAATCAAGTATCTGGACTGAGTCCGTCAAGACCGCTGATTCAGGTACATGAATAGCCTCCTTCAGCAGATGAACCACTGATAAGTGAGTGCTGGACTCTAATTGGGTTGGCTCAGACGACTCAGAAGCTGACCCTGAAGAGGCCCTACCCGACCTCGAGCCTTCTTAGCCCCTGGGCCAAACTGGGTCGATGACTCCCGACCAACCACCGAGGAAGCCACAAACTTGAAGGCTACATTGTCCCCACCTCTACCAGAAAGAGTGGCCTTGCCCTTGCCTTTGGCTTTGGAAGAGCGGGATGACATTCTGGTAGATGATGACTCCACTGGATGGGCCCGCTTAGAAGGCCCCGAGATGGGGTCTTTACTAGTACTGGCCACGAGGCCCAATTTCGGAAAGTTAATTGCTTTATCACCTTCAGACAAAGAGGATTGCACTTTAGGAATTAAAGTCTGAATTCCCTTTGCTTCTGAACTCTGAATCAGTGAGTCCTGAGACTGAGCTACAGTGCCAACCGGCACGCTCGAGCATTGCCTAGGGTCTTCCTGGATGCCTTGACCGAGCAGCACAGGGACATGAACAAGAGAGGAAGAAGCTGCCGAAGGCTTCAACCCAGTCTCCCGAGACACCGCCGCAACCGACTCAGCTGCGGCCGACTCACCCCGCCCAAACCTCAACCCAGGAGATGGCACGGAGGAGCCAGCGGAAGGATGAAGCTGACGCCGGGCGAACTTCTTCGGCACAGACCAGCCATCCTTGGACACAGAATCGGAAGCAGGGCTCGCCCGATCTCCCGCCGTTGGGACCGGAGGCTGCGCTAGAGGTTGTCGTCGACGCCGAACTACCAGGGACCAAACAGAGGAGTAGAAGATGAAGAAGTCGACAGATTCGCTAGCTTGCATGAGCCAGAGTGGTGCAGGGAAGCACAGCGATGGCAAATACCCTCCAAATTCTCAAACGAAAACTGCTGCCAGAAGGGGGCGCCGAATCCATGAATCCTAGCTCCTGGCCGAAGGGGAAGACCCAGATCCACTCGGACGCAAGCCTGAGCAAACCCTCCCCGCATCCGAGCTTTGGTAGGCTCGTCGGAGAACAAAAACTCCCCCGCCACCGAGAGAATGGAAGAGAGGGTGTCATCCGCCCAGAACTCCATCGGAAGCAGAGGAAGCCGAATCCAAACCAGAGCCTGCAGCAAGGAATTTTCCGCTGGGATGAATTCCAGCTTTCAATCCATCACCGCAAGAACCTGCCCGTTGATCACCCATGGCCGCTCAAGCATACGGCTTTTAGAGAGGGGTCGGAGAGCCGGATGAGGTAGTGTCTGTGAACCAGGGGAACCACCTCGATTTCTCTCGGCAGCCCAGCGCGATGTAGTTCACGCACAATAGCCTCCGGCGGCACCCACCTAGAGAGAGAGCGAGCCAGCACCGCCTTCACGCCCCACGAGCTGGCCTCGCATTCCAGGGAGGTGATCGGGACCTGGATTACCTTCGGAAAGAGCCGGATCAATTCCTCGACCTCCGCTAGAGAAGGGGAAGGAGCATCCCAACCAAAGCGACCTAAGGGTGGTCGGCTCCACTGACTTCCCGTCTTCGACGAGCCCAAGGGGATTTCAGCGCCTGAAGCTGGAGAAGACGCCATACCATGCCCGGATCCCACCTTCTTGCTCCCGGAAGCCCTCCCAGTAGACACCCCATCGGAGGCCATAGGAAAGGAGGGGACAGCAGAAGGATCAACCCAAAGGGAACACCGCCGGAGAAGACGTAGGATTGCCGGAGATCGGAGAAGACGAAGTCGGGTGCATGAATCTTAA
Organism: Calamus simplicifolius; assembly: GCA_900491605.1. Classification (NCBI taxonomy): domain Eukaryota; kingdom Viridiplantae; phylum Streptophyta; class Magnoliopsida; order Arecales; family Arecaceae; genus Calamus; species Calamus simplicifolius. The sequence goes on from UESW01004080.1 coordinate 1,004,156, forward strand.
AGACAGCCCAAAACAGAGAAGCTCTGCTCGGGACGCACGACTTTCAAAGCAAAATGTCTAATATTGGGCCCTCTTTCCCTCCTCTTTAACCATCAAGCCATCTTGCTAAACAAAATTAGGCGCTTTTACTCATCCTTCATATTTTCTTTCATATCTAACTCCTTCGATTCTTCTCATATTCTCTGTTTCCATCCATGATTGAATTTGATTTTTTTACCATCTGTTATCCAAGATTAAATCTATATATTTCCTTTGGTATCTTTGATGAAGGGTTTGGCTAGGAATCTCCAGTACAAAGAACAAAGAAAATTGAAAGACAGGAATAACTTAAGGTTATGTTTGATATGATGGATAAGGGGAGATATCCCCTGGATATCCCTCCTTATCCTCAAATACTATAGCTACAGGGGATAGTACTGAAAAACTTTAACCAGAGGGGATAACCCATGTTTAAACATGGGTTATCCCCTAAACTTATTCCCTAGGGAACCCAGGAATAACTAAAGTTATCCCTTGATGGCAGAGTGATAATTTTAAAAAGGTGCTTATCCCCTCAGCTATCCCTGGATAAATGTTGTCCTGTACATTTATCTAGAGATAGCCAAAAAGCTATCAAACACAGCCTAAGAGAAAAGAAAATGGATAAAATTATTCTTTACTTAAATTTTGATCTAACATTTCATTGACAGGCAAGAATGCAGCATTTATAAAAAATCCTATGCTTTAAATAATAAATATTTTTATGATATTATCAACATTTATTAAGAATACAATATTTTTATTCAATTAATAAGTGATAAATACCAAAAATTATTGTTCTTTAAAAAAATAGAATTCATATATGGTCTAGGTATACATTTCAACAGATTGAGTGAAAATTTAATTTAACATGTAATAATTAGATGTCAATCACAAAAAATAATATATGATTGATAGATATAGCAGGTTTAAAAGTATAAATAGTATTGCCACGGAAATTTATTCTTTGACTCGGGTATGCTTCTGGCTCCTGATCCAGACGCCGATCCCGCCGCCTCGAGACGGAACCTGCAAGACAGTCCGCATGCAGAGGGTATTATGGGGGTTGCCCTCTGTGGAGGACCCTCCGATGCTCAAGTCAGTGGAGATTCACAGCAAGCAGATATAAGAAGAATACTCTCACAGAGGAGCTCCCCTTTCTCGTAGGTGTTCTTCTTGAGAGCTACGAGCTCAGGGGGAATTTCCTTGGAGCATGAGAGTCGGTGTAAGAACTGTGTGAAGAATGGGCGTAGAATGGCCGTACTTGAGGGGCTTGAGGGTGGTGGTATTTATAGGCGATCACCTGATTCCTTGGACGCGCTCTGAATGAGGTCTGAAAGCTATTAGGATTCGAATCAAGTTTGTTATGAGGCCAGTAGGGTCCATATCTTGTCACTTAGGGGATCGATGGCTGGGAGAGCTGGTTGATACCTTAAGATTCAGTGATTACATAGACCTAGACTGCTCCTGCGGGCCCAAGGCCACTTCTGGATATGATTCTCCGCATGAGATTTTATCCAGAAGTGGATTCGAGTTCTTATGCATTGGGTTCCGTAGAGGTATTTTGAATGCTGTGGTTCGGCCTGAATAACTTGTTTCTCGAGGAATAGAAGGGATCGGCTTCAATGGCCGCTGCATTGCCGGCTCGGATGGCTGAGGCATGAAGATAGCTCGGGCTATCGAGGAATGGTTTAGCTCGGGTGGCCGAGGTATGAAGATAGTTCAGGCTACCGAGGAGTGGTTTAGCTCGGGTTATCGAGGAATAAAGATAGCTCGGGTTGCCGGGATGACCCGACTTTGTCAAAGGTGATTTGACTTTGTCGCTTGGTTGTTATGCCAGCTGGCTAGCAGGGTGTTTAGATTAGGGGTGACCCAATCACCGATGTGGGCAGTCAATAATACAATGATAATTTATCCCTCATCACATGCCCCCTACTCCCTAGTCTGAAGTGTAAGTTCGGATATAGGGAGTAGAATTCTAGAGCAATCTTACTTAGGGGATCCAAAAAGGCGGATAATGATAATCCTGTAAATGACGGGCCGTTGTTTCTGTTAGAAAATGTGTCCTACAGCCAATCGTCTAGCTTGTAGACGGTTATGAGTTGATATATATGAGCATGATTTATTCAATAAATAAGAGTGAATTTTGGCCATACAGCATATAGTTTACATCTTCCAGTAGAATTCCAATATGTTGTAGTCCTTAGAGTTACATGTATTCGATAATGGAGGAATTGTTGAGTAACTCTTAAATAAGTTCGCGGCCAAATGATACGTTGTTACAGAGGACGACGACGTAATCAAGTGTAGGTCGTTGTAAGTCATATGGGTTGGTTTGTTCTCTTAAACCAAGGAGTGTATAACACTGGTATGACATGCGGGTGAGTGTAGGAGTACATTCACTGAACAGTGACTCATCTCTGTTGAGTGCTCAACTGCCTTAAGCAACTCATAGAAAGGCAATGGGTATAAGTGTCCCTTTGACATGAGACTATCATGTTGACTTGATAAGCAACTCACTGTACTTAGGCACTGGACCATCCGGATTTCTAATCTGGTGACGGAAGGTTGTGGGTGCAGTCAAGTACTTATTGGGTCAGTGATGAGTCAAGATGGGATTGTCCACTCTAAGTGTTAGAGAGAGTGCTCGAACTATGTTTCAATTTAGCAAACCTTGGCCAATGTAATCTTTGTGAGGTGTCACAAGATTCATTGCATTGAAACATACTTGGGTGATTTACTCGGAGTTGGCAGTTAACTCCGTATTCGCCCAGAGTACTAGGACAAGGGGATGAATTATGCGGCAACCATAGCCTGGGTTCCAGAATGTTGCCTTGTGCAAATTCGATCTATCCGGACGTCGGGAACCATGGCTAGATGGTCACATCGATTAGTATAGGAAGCGTTCCTGTGCTACCGGTTTAGGTTTGAACCTATGGGTCACGCACATAGTAGGATGACTTGTACGCAGGCGTGATCACTGATTTGAGTGGGACTCAATCAGATGGGTCATACGGGGTTCGTTCTGGCTATGTCTAGCTAGCTCTAGACATTAGCGGCAGCACCTACTTCGAGGGTGATTTGAGTTAGTCAGTAACTCAAATAGAATTTTGGGACACGATATGAATCTGGAATAAAGTTAATTTGAACCATGGACCAATGGTTGGTCTGATAACAGAGTGGTTTGGATCCGGGTTCGAAGTGGTTCGATTCGGATATCCAATAGAGCCTTTGAAAGTTTATTTATAAATTTTGAATTCATAAATCACTTCAGATTGAAGCTCGGCAAGGCACAATATGAAGTATGGTTCAAGAGCTACGAGTAGCTTCTTTCATATTTGAATTTGGACTTCAAACGGAATTGATTGGATCAATTCTATTAACAAAAGAAAATTTTAATTGATAATATCTTTCATTCGTCATCATACACTTGTTATAACAGCTTGAGAACGGAGTTATTGATTATGTTACGAGAGGATGCTCAAAGGTCCCATCACTCTACGTTTCCGTTTTAGGGATGCATTGATGAGGTGACTACGGACTTAATGCCATGATGGGATTCATGTAATGGCATTTTAAAGAGCTCTTTCATGTTTTTTTTTATTGCGGAATTTTTCATCGGATATAAAAGGTTACAATGTGAATAAAAAAGAGGAAACAAAAAAAAAAATTGACAGAGCTGATCTTCTGCAATCACATAAAGTCTGCAAGAAGTCCAATTGGAGATTATCTCTTCTTGGGAGAAGAGTTCTCCTTCCATTGTTCAAAAATTCTACCTCCTTCTTGGGAGAAGAGTTCTCCTTCCATTGTTCAAAAATTCTACCTCCTGTCTGCATTCATCAGGCGTGCGTGTGATATAAAGGAGCGACGCGTGCGGCTCTTGCAAGGCACGAAGGGAAACTTCTCTTTGTAGATTGGATCTGCTACCTTCGTTATTAACCGCTTCCGCAATGAGAGGTACTATTTTAAACTAATTTAAATAATCTTAAGTTTCAGATCTGTTAATTTGCTTTAATTAATATTCAATGTGAATATTAAAACCGATTTATATGCTTTCCACCTTGAGATCCTGTGCATAGGAAAAACTATTTTTTCCCTTCAGTTTCGTCATCATTTTTTGCTGCAGCTCGAGGAGGGAACGCCTCGTTTCCAACAAGCCGTGATAGCGGAAGTTCCACGTGGTGGGACTCCTTTATTTCTGGTGCCCGTATCGAGGTTTTAGTGTCTAGGGCTTTCTTTCTGAAACGCTTATTTAAAGAGGGTTGTGGCGGCGCTTCTTCTACATGCTCCTTCATCCCTGTCACAGAGATTTTCTACTCCACCTCTAAGCCTTTGCTTTCCTATTCACGTCTCACCCTCCATTCAACCAATATGAGTGGTCCAGGCGATGTTGCTTCTGAGATCACCCTGGAGGATTTGGATAGAATCCGCCGACTTTACAAGTTCCTGGGGATGTAGCCTTATGGATGCCGAGGACCGAGCACCGGGTTTCAACCGAGTTGAGCCAGGGAGTTTTCTTCTACGAGGAGAGCTTGAGAGCGGGTCTTCAATTCCCTCTTTACCCGTTGATACAGGAGGTGATGATGTTCTATAACATATGCCCAACGATGGTGGCTTTGAATAGCTGGCGCAATCTCGTCGGGTTCATCTCGTTGTGTAATCGCGTTGGGACGACTGCGACCATTCCCTTATTTTGAGTTTGCTACAACCTGGTTTCTAGAAGGAGCTCTAAGTGGCCCTACATCGGCCCCCATAAGTCATTTAAGATGATTTCGGATAATCCTTCTTCGATAAAGGGATGGAAGCCCGATTTCTCATTGCCGAAGGAAACATTGGCTCAGATTTTTCAAGAGGATGAGCCAGTTATGTAAAGGATCCGAAGGTGCATTTGGAGTTGAGCGAGCAGGAGAAAAGGGATATGGCTACCCTTCGCAGTGGTCCGGAGGTTTCTACCAGCACCTTGTTAGCAGAGGATGCCCTTTTCGCCGCCGGGCTTAGCTCTGTCGACCCTCAGGGTAAGTCTTTGCTCTAATGGTATGTTTATGTAATCTTGCCGCTGTTTAACTGAGCATCTGTTATGTTTTTAGCTGAAAGGTCCGTGTTCGCGGGTCAAATAAGGAGGGAGCTGGGCAAGAGCCATAGGGGCTCTAGCTTCAGGGATAAGCATAGGTCCGAGAAGAGGGCTTGCCCTTCCGAATCTCGCTCAAAGGATCTTAGAAAAGACGATGTTGGTCACCGCTCCTCGGCCTCAGAGAGGGAGGAAGCAGAAACACCAGCTGTGACTGACAAGCCCTTCCCGCCGGAGGGAGGCGAGATAGCAGAGGAAGCGATTGGGGGAAGTTCGGAGAGAGCCGTCGAGGTCCCCCCCACATATAGTGGTCGTATCAGACGACGCCGAGGAGGTGTCGTCGATGCGTTCAGCTATCCCTCCACCAGATGTCCTTCAGCCGCCGGTGGTGGAGAGTCCACTGCGTATGAAAGAGACCCCTGCTCAGGCAAAGGGGTCAGGAGAGGCAGCGATGGCTGTCGAAGCTCAGTGGAGCTGCCCGTTGAAAGGCTAGCGGAGGTCATGGTTCCTCCCGCTGAGGATCCCTCTCCCGTGGTTCTCGAGGACGCCGCAGAGGAGGTTGATGCATCAGTAGTAGAAGAAGAAGAGGCGTTGAATGATGGGGATGTTCGGGTCGAGGGTCCTTCGGTCGGGGCCGAAGCATTCGAGGCCTCGCAGGTTAGAGTCTTGACAGAGGAGGCCGAGCGGATGGTCTCTCGGGCCAAAGTTTCTCAGGCCAGCTCTTCGGTTATGAGCTCTTTTATCCACATCCCGGAGGTGGATGATATGCTCACTGCCTTGATAAAATCCATTTTGCACGCGGGGGGGAGTTCCTCGACGAGCAAGCCTGTTGTCGAGGATATCATTGATGCAGCTTTCGGTCGGCTCGGGGCACCGAAGGATGTTTTCCTTCTGCCCAAAGTCAATAATGCCACCCTTATGACGATGGCTTCAAATTACGTCTCTCAGGTAAGTTGTTGTACCAGGGTTGTAGTTCCTGATTGGTCGGATCATGATTTCTTATGATATTTTTCTCACATAATGCTTTGGTCACAAGGGCGCTAACTTGGCGCTTGAATTTGGCCACTGAGGCCTACGCTCAGGCCAGGAAGGAAGCGGCCGACCTTCGGGCGAGGGTGGATTCGACCAGCCAGCTTTCCGGGGCCCTGGCGTCCGCTAAGGCTGATCTCAAAAGGATGAGTGAGTCTTATCGACTTGCAGCCGAAAGGGCTTCTCGATTAGAAGTTCAGGTCAAAGAGCTCCATGGTTTTCATGAACAATCGGATAAGGCCTGCCTGGAGTTGTCCCAGATCAAGGCTAAATATGACGACAAAATCAGTGCTATGCAGCAACATTTTGATAAGAGGTAGAGCCAGCTAAGGGCCAATCATGCTGAGGAGAAGAATAGTTGGAGCAGGAAGCTCGAGGAAGAGGAGCGTAGATGTCGGCGACAGCGGGATCAACTCGTCGATATGGAGAATTGGCTGAAGTGGCAGAGTGAGCAGATTGCTTGGCTCACCAACAATCTTGATCAATCTTGGAAGGAAATCGGGGACCAGCAGTCCCGGATTAATGACCTCAAGGAAGGTCTGCAACAAAATAAATCGGCCAAGCTGAAGGCCTTGGAAAAGGTTCAAGAGCTGAGCGATAAAATGGCTCAGCGGGAGGAAGAGGTATAGTGTCTTCCTATTTATTTGCTTTTGGTGCTTTTCTTTTGCATGTGGGTTCGAACGCCTTTATGTTTTGCAGATGGAGAGAATTGGGCTCGAGGCGCAGGAGCGGTTAAAAGCTCTAAGGGCGGAGTTATCCGTGAGTCGCTGAATGAACCTCGAACTCCAAAATCAGCTTGTTTCGACTGTGGAAGAGTATAAAAATTCTGCGCAATTCTCTGGAAAATGTAGAGGGGCTTGTGCCGATGCATTTCGGTTCGGCAAGGAGGAGACTCAAGCAAGGATCTCTCGGGCACATCCCGAATGGAATTTGTCTTTTTTGGACGCCGAACATTTTGATACTTGCACCCCGGGGGCCAAAAAAGAGGAATATGAGAACATCTCAGATGTCGATCTTCAGGCTATTCTGGGCCCTAATGAGGTCGTAGCTTCTGAAGAATGTTCTCAGCTCGCTATCGAGGAACCAACGTCATTCGAAGTGGGCGAAGCAAGTCAAGTTCTCTCGGATGTTACTGAGGAGGCTCCCGGGACTGATCCGAACCCTGAATCCTAAGGGTTGCATATGTATTTTTCTCCTTTCAGACTTGTACCTTGGCCAAAGCTTTTAATGAATGGATCTTTTATTCCCATCTGTTTTGCCTTATTGTTTTAAATCACTTGTCGCCTGAACGGTCATTTTGTGTTAGAAGCTAACAGTGAGTGGATCATGTGCAACTCTCACCCTTGGGTCGGTTTGCTCCTTTCGAACTAAACGTCTCGCTTATTCAAAGTTGAACTGATTTGCTTTGCCGGTGTATAAGCTAGCTCGGTTAAGACTTGAGAAAACGTCTCGGTCAAGGCCGAGGTTAGGCAGATAGTTCGGTCAATCCGAAATAAGTGATTGGCTTGTTTAGCCAAGGTATAAGATGGTTCAATGTGATATGATAAAAAACTGCGCGAGTACCTTCGGTCGAGATCTGACGGATGGTCCGGCCTTACTGAGAGCTCATTTTGTTTTTTGCTTGGGCGGATGAGGTGGATTTGTAATTCATCGAGGGACGCTTTGCTTTTTGCGTAGGGCTTTTATCCTGTTGACCTTTTCCAATGCGGGTCTTTTTAATCGTACGAGATAAGCATTTGATCGCCATTGGATGGCATCATTTTCACAAGGTGATTTCCCAAGCCTACCCATATCCCAAAGACCGGCAGACGATTTCCTACATTTAAGGCTCTTGATTCGAGATCAGAGGAAAATCTTTTGTCGTGTGTCATAGCCTGGGAAATGCGTTTGGCGCGCTCTGAAAAGCGCTCTTTTATCCTGAACCGTCACATGGTAACGTGGCCAGGGCATTTTGAATCCCGAGGCTTTCTGCTTTAATATCCGCTCCCGGTCTGTTTGACTATAAAATGGGGAGTGCAGGCCGTGTTAGGCTATCTCCTAAGGCCTTCCCTTTCTGTGAGTTGTAAGAGTTTCCATGGCGTCTGTTTCATTAAGGTTGAGAGTGAAAAGTCTGAGCTTTCCTTTTGAAGGTTGGTTCATCCCAGATAGCTGGGGCGATGGAGAAGCTGCTGAAGAGCAGGCAGTCCTCAAGGGAGGAACTCTTGGAGGTTATATGGAGAGCGCACGGAAGGCCCACAGAAGTCATATGGGGAGCGCACGTATGCGCTTCCTATGTATCCTTTGTCACTTGCCATGGGGACCATAGGAAATGCACGACATACGTACCCCCCATGGCTTATGTGAATTTCGCCTCCTTCCTCAGCTTGAATTCCTCAGTTCATTCGCCTGAGGAATCTTTTGCCATTTGAGGAGGGAGGAGGGATGTGTGGGTCTACTGGTTCCCTGCCTATGTGCTTGGGCAGTGGCTAGCAGACTAGCATCCCACTTGGGAGGTGCTCCATCGGTATAAGCATCCACGGGCCCTTGGCCTGGTTATGATCTCTCCACATATTCATCCGAGGGATTCGTGGATGACTTTCTTTGTTCTTTGGGATTAACCAGTGGCTTAACAGAGCCTGTCTGGTTTCTCTGATTTCTGGGGTCGGATGTAAAGACATCGTCATCGACCGAAGCTGCTTAGCCAAGCTTTTTATTCATTTGTATTTCCCATGCTTTGACGCACTTGTAATGCCTCTCGAGAGGTTGTATTTCTCATCGATTAATGGAATAAAGAAAGTTTTTTATTCTTTCTTCTTTTAACATATGTTTCTTTTTCTAATGTGTTTGTGTCGAGAGTTGTGACTCTCATTTTATGCTTTTCAATCCGTAGCATAACCTATAAGTTTAGCAGCGTTTTTGCTACTTTGTTTTTGTCACCATGTCGTTTAATCCTTTGTGAAGGAAGTGTTTATCTCTGTGTGGGTTAGAGAAAGGCTTGGGCGGCCCTACGGACTTATGCAATAAACATGATCCTGTTTGAGGAATGATGTATGTATTTCTTTGAGAAGAAATAATTTGCATAGTCTTGCTAATAAGCGGAGAAAGGTTACTAACCTCTGCCGAAGAAGCATAATAGGACGTCTTAGTTGCCTCAGAGTGTTTGAGAGATTACTCATTTAGGCCGAGGCTTCCAGAAATACATCACTTGGTGTTGCCGAGGTTTCAGATGATAAATCCCTCGGTGTTGCCGATGCTTCAAATAATAAATCCCTCGATGTTGCCGAGGCTTCAAATAATAAATTCCTCGGTGTTGCCGAGGCTTCTAGAAGTACATCACTCGGTGTTGCTGAGGTTTCAGATTGTTGGCCCAGATGGCAACCCAAGAGGGGAGGATGAATTGGGTTCTTAAAAATTAAGACTTTTTGAAATGTTTTAACAACTTAACTCAAGATGTGCAAGTGAGAGAAATTAACTTATAAGCAAGCACAAACAGAAATATAAGAGAGATAGAGTGAGAGACAAATGAGCACGGCAAACACAAGGTTTTATAGTGGTTCGGTGCAATCCACACCTACGTCCACTCCCAAGATTCACTTGGGTCCACACTATAATCTCCCTAGATTACAGCCGAGTTGTTTTACAAGCTCACAACTCAAACTTGTTGTTTTTCCGGGATCACAACGAACCCAGCCGGTTTTACACGGGCTTACCAGCACAAAACCCAACTCGTTGTTTTAACGGGGTCACAACGAACCCAAAACGTAAGCTATCCCAAGCTTACAACGAGGTACAATTACCTCCACTGATTCAATCCACTTTGAATCAGTACACAAGAAAATAATTTTGAGTTTAAATACAAACAGCTCCTCTAGAGCAGAATAATCAAAATAAAGCTTAGGTTTAGAAAAGCCTGATTGAATAAGCTTGAATGCAGGCTTGGCTTCTTTGCTTCTCTTCTCCAACTCCTTTGAAGTGTGGAATCAGGCCTCAGCACAGATTCTCCTAGCTTTGGGGCTTTTGATGTTGGTTGAAGCTTTTCTTCTTTTTCCTCTAGGTTGGAAGATCTTGATTTGCTCTTGGTTGCTTTGGGATCTCCTCTTGAACTTTTTGTAGATTATAGCTCAGGAGCACACGAATCTCTCGCTTTGATTTCACTCCTTATGAATCTCTTTTCTTGACTCAAATAATTTTTCCAATAAAGCTCTGTTTTTCCCTCTTTTTGAAAGATTTTCTTTCTCTCTTTTCACCACTCTATTTTTCTTATTTGATTTGAAAAGAGCTCCTCTATATAGATTCTGCAAAAATATATCCGTTAGAAACATAGAAATATAGCCGTTATTTAAAAATCTTACCGTTGGGGCTGATGTGTCATCGTGAAAAATCGTGCCCAGATTTCGCGGAGTCGACTCGAGCTTTGTGGGAGTCGGCTCGAAGTCGATTACTAAAAATAGAAACATTTTAAACGTTAGAGGGTCGACTCGCGAAAAACCAAAGTGTCGGCTCCCGACAGTCGGGGGTCGACTCGAAGAAAATGGGGAGTCGACTCGAGAAGTGCTCAAAAAACATGGTTCTATTGTTTGAGCGGAGTCGGCTCGCACAGACAGGAGTCGGCTCGCACAGAGTCAGGGGTCGACTCTTGAAAACCAAGGGTCGACTCGAGAAAATCAGAAATCTCAGTTACTTACTGGAGTCGACTCTGAAACTCTAGAGTCGGCTCCGGAACGTATCAAAAATCAGAAATTTTTCTGATTGACTTTGAAATTCGTCCCAGAATAATTTTAAATGAAATTTTGACTTGAATACAATAAGTATGACATTAAGCATGAATTCAAGACATGTTTCAAGAAATCATTGATTGAAATATATCGTGTAAAAATTCCTTTTTGAAATCTTAAATGTAGAGCTTGAAACTTCTTTTTCAAATTGATTCAAAACTCAGTGAATTTAAACATTGAGAGACCATTGCTTTCATTTAGAATAAGCTCAAGGTTTTTGATTAATAAACTCATTATTTCCTTTAAAATACTCATGGCTTTTGAAAATCATCAAAATCAATAAAGTTGGGGTAAATATATTTCCCAAATTTCTCAACAATCTCTCCCTTTTTGATGATGACAAAAACATTGAGTATATGCATGTTTGTATTGAAAAATTTTCGGATACCAAAATCAATTTTTTTTGTTCATTGAGAGGCTCCCCCTAAATGAGATAGCTCCCCTATGAAACTCAATTTTATAATTCATTCAAAATTTTAATTTTTTTTTTAAGTTCAAGTAAATACTTTTTCCCTTTTTTTTAAGCATAATGATAACTTGGGTATCTCTCCTTTTACTTAGATTAACTCTCCCTCTTTAATATTCAAATTATCTCTCCCCTTTCAAATTTTAAATTTTAAATTTAATGCATTGAAAGCATTGAAAGCACATTGAACGCATATACGATTAAATCAAATCTCTCCCCCTTTTTTGTAATCAACAAAAAGGTTAGGAAGCTCAATATATTAAATCGATTAACTGCTTATATCAATATCATTCTTTATCTTTTACCATTCACATTATCAATTGAGGATAATCATTCAAGATATTCAAAGATACTTACAATTGAAATGTACATAAGTAATGCATCAAACTTTCTCATTACTTCAAAATGATATTACATGAAAATGTAAACATACTCAATACATTGAAAGTAAACTTGACTTCATTACATCAAAATGAGATTACATTAAAAATATCAAAAGTTTCTTCTTGTAATCCTATTCAAATGATCAACATCTGCTTCATTCCTTCACATTGTAGTCTAACATAATCTTTAAGCTTATTATCTACAAAAGTACAAGCAGTCGAAATCTTATCCAGAAGCTCGGCGTTGCATTGGGAATAGGTCTCTGAGTCACCGCAGATATCCTTAAGTTCTCCAAAAATATTCTTCAAGTCTTCACTTAAGGAGCTGGTGGATGAACTAAGAGTAGATTCAATAGATGCAACCCGATCACTAAGTGAATACAAAGCTTCTTTCAAATTCATAAACTTTTCATCAAATTCATTTTTCAACCTATTTTCATGCTCACTTATCTCAGATTTGAATAAGGATCTAAGCTAATCTAACTGTACATCAGAAAAGCTACAGATGATAAAGTAGAAGTCTGAGCAGGAGCAAGAGCAGGAGCAGGAGTAGAATCAGGGGCAGGGGCTGGAACAGAATCTGGAACAAAAGAGCTCTGAGGAGGCTCAGGTGATGAATGTCTCACAGATGGTCTGGGGGCCTCAGCATCTAAAGCTCGTCCTCTGCAATATTCTTCCTCTCCCATCTTCCATTCCTCTTAACAAATCCATTCGATGAATAGTAGCCAAAGTGTAATCAGTATGCCTTAATTCCTTCTTTGGCTCACTATCACCAAATGTAATCCCTTGGCTTTGAAATAGCTTCGTTAGAACCATGCCATAGGGCAAACTTGACTTCTTCTTCCACCACAATCAGCAATGTACCAATGATCATCCTAGGCAGATTAATAGGCTTCCCAGAAACTACGGCATCCATAATAAAAATCTCTCTCAGATACATAGTCGAATCTGCCAGTCTTGGGAAACAAAATTCTACTGCAGATGTTGTGAAGTAACCTCAGCTCCAAGGCAATTGACTTGCAAATACTTCTTCAAATCCCTCAAAATTTCTGTTCAATAATCTTGTGAGGGCTGGCGATCTATCCTCTGGGGCATAAGTGGATGGTCCAGACAGGGGTAAATTTAACAGTCTAGATAGAATAGTGGCAGTGATGTTCAGTCCAATGCCTCTCACTACGCTCACTAAACCATCATCCTCTGATCAAATTTTTGTAAAACTCTTTAACTAGTGCAGGTACGTGGGACAATCCAGTGAACACATTTTCTCAAATCCCATCTCAATCAACTGTCTACCTATTATAAAACCTTCATTCTCAAATAACTTAAAATCAACTTTTCTACCGGTTGTAACAACTCTACTGGCAAGGTGATCTACCTGAAGAGTGGTAGCTGGAACAGGAGAATCACTCGAGAAGATGTAGAAGACGAATCCGAGACGGCTCACGGATGGGTCATCGAACGGTTCGTTTTCTCTTCAATCCGGCGCCACTACTGCTAGCTCCACGGGTTTTAGGTGCCATAGATCTCGATGGAGTGATTAATCAAGGTTTTTGAGTTTTGGAGGGTTTGGAAAGGCTTTGGAGAGAGTTTGAGATGAATGAAATGTCCGTGGGATCGACTCGTGCCCTAGATAATCAAACTGGGACCACGTCGAGTCGACTCGCGCAAAGCTTGGAGTCGGCTCCCGAGTAGCCACAGAGCACGAACCCAAAATCGAGTCGACTCGCGCAGAACGGGGGGTCGGCTCCCGAGTTTCAACAGAAACAGGGGTCGACTCCGATACTGTCCGAGTCGGCTCCGAGACCATTTCAGAAAAAAAAATTAAGATTCAGAGAATCTGAAATGAGTCCGGAATTTGATCTTTGAGTATGATTAAAAATCATGGATTTTGAGAGATCAAATTGATATGAGTTCTAGATAAGATTTCCTTAAGATTTTGAGAAATTGAAAGAACTCTAGATACATTTCCTTAGGGGTTTCAAAATCTATTCCAAAGGATCACAAATCCCTAATTCTCCTCTAAGATAACAAAATCTTTCTTCACTTAAGGGTTTTGTAAATATGTCAGCTAATTGTTCTTCAGTGTTAACATAATCAAGACAAATTTCTTCATTAGTTACATGTTCTCTTATAAAGTGATATCTAATTTCTATGTGTTTAATGTTGAATTGGATTTTTAGTTAAATTGATTGCGCTTGTATTATCACATTTTATGGGTGTCTTATTAAGTGTGATACCATAGTCTTCAAGTTGTCGCTTAATCCATAGGATTTGCGCACAGCAACTTCCAGCCGCTACATATTCAGCTTCAGTAGTTGATAATGCAACTGAATTTTGCTTTTTGCTAAACCATGAGATTAAGTTACTTCCTAAGAATTGGCATGCACCACTTGTGCTTTTTCTATCTAATTTGCATCCGGCATAATCAGAATCTGAGTATGCAATTAGGTTTAATGTGAGTCTCTAGAATACCATAAACCTACATTTTTTGTTCCATTTAGATATCTTAATATTCTTTTAACAGCTATTAAGTGTGATTCTTTAGGTTCTGATTGAAATCTAGCACATAAACATACAGAAAACATAATATCTGGTCTACTTGCTGTTAAATAAAGAAGGGATCCGATTATACCTCGATAATACTTTTGATCAACCTTTTACCTTCTTCATCTTTGTCTAGCTTGCATGAAGGACTCATTGGTGTTCCGAGGGGTTTCATTGATTCCATACCAAAACTTCTTTAGGATTTCTCTTGTGTATTTTGTTTGGTT
>UESW01004080.1:1028025-1093658 GCA_900491605.1 Calamus simplicifolius
GATGTAGCATGCTGTGTTAATAGCTTCCGCCCAAAAGTACTTTGGTAGGTTACTTCGCATAGCATGGTACGGGCCATGTCTTCTAGAGTCCTATTTTTCCTTTCAACTACACCATTTTGCTGTGGAGTCCTAGGGGCTGAAAAATTATGATTAATTCCATTTTCAGTGCAGAAACTTTCAAATAAGTGATTTTCAAATTCAGTTCCATGATCACTTCTTAGAGATACTATGGTAGTGTTTTTCTCATTTGTGACTTTCTTGAAGAATTTCAGGAATATCGAGAAAGTCTCATCTTTGTGAGCTAAAAACATTACCCAAGTATATCTAGAATAATCATCTACAATCACTAGACCATATTTCTTTCCTCCTAGACTTGTGGTTCTAGTTGGTCCGAAAAGGTCCATGTGAAGTAGCTCTAAGCCCTAGAAGTTGAAACAACATTTTTAGATTTGAAAGAACTTCTAGTTTGTTTTCCAAATTGACATGCATCACATATTTTGTTGTTTTCAAAATCTAGTTTAGGTAATCCTTTAACTAAATCCATTTTAATTAGTTTTGAAATAAGGTGTGTGCTTGCATGACCTAATCTACGATGCCACAACCAACTAATTTCATTTATGTTAGCATTGTCAGCAATTAAGCAATGATCACTCAAAGATAATTTTTCTAGATCAACCAAGTAAACATTGCCATGTCTATAACCAGTAAATACAATGCTATCATCAATAGAATTAGTTACAGTGCATATAGAAGATTTAAATGAAACATTAAAGTTTTTATCACATAATTGGCTTATACTAATTAGATTATGCTTCAAACCATCAACATAAAGTACATTATCAATAAATGTAGATGGAGTTATACGAACTTTACCAAGGCCCATAATTTGACCTTTACCGTTATCGCCAAACGTAACAACTCCACCTTTCTTTTCTTCCAGGGTGATGAATTCATCTTTGTCACCCGTCATATGTCTTGAGCAGCCACTATCAAGGTACCACTTTTTCTTTGATCTTTTGGCTACAAGACATTCCTGCAACATAATTTAAACTTTATGTTTAGGTACCCAAGCTTTCTTGGGTCCTTCATGGTTAGTAGCAATAAAATTGTTCCTTTCGGAACCCATATTTTCTTTGCTTTAACATTTAATTTTTATTATACTTATGTTTTGCATTCAAAAGATTTATGACCTTTTTCATTACATTTAAAACAAGTATATTACTTTGGTTGGCTTTTACAAAAATATTTTTCAAGATTTTTGTTTTCTAATGTGTTATACCCTAAACCTGCTTTGTCAAAAAGCTTTTTGACTATCTAAAATCATTTAGTTTAGTTGAGCTTAGAGTAAATTTCTCAACAATGTCTTTATACTTTTTAACATCTTTCTTTAGAAAATCATTTTCATTAGAGATTGATTCTTTTTCTTTAATTAGATTTTCATTTTCAGATTTTATCAAATCAATCTTATGAACACAATCATTCTTTTCATTAAGAAGTGTTTCCATTTTATCTTTTAAATCTTTAACTACAAGATTTAATTCATTTTTCTCTTTAATTAAATTTAAGTTTTCAGTTTTCAAATTTGTGTTTCTTTTTCAATTTGAAATCAATCATCAATTCATTGAAAGCTTCAAACATTTCATCAAATGTAAATTCATCATCGGGGGTTTCGGTACTTACCTCTTCGTTGTCGTCCGCCATGAAGCAAACATTTGCAACTTCTTTTGTTCTTCTTCTTCGGAAGAAGACTCTTCACTGTCAGTCCAAGTTGCCATGTAGGCTTTTTCTTTAGGCCTTCTTAAGTAAAGGACAGTCATATCTAAAATGCCCTGGCTTTTTACATTCATAACATACTAAGGGCTCTTTCTCTTTGTCCTTTTCCTTTTTCTTATCCTTTTCTTTTTCTCCTTCCATTTTTGAAACAAATCTCTTCTTGTGGAAGGGCCTCCTTCTTTGCATAAACTTCTTGAATTTCCTTGCAAGGAGGGCTGTCTCATCATCATCATCCTCTTCATCATCGCTGCTGCTTACTTCCTTTTCCGCAGCTTTGAGGGCGATGGTCTTCTTCTTTCTTGACTCATCCTCATTGACATGTTGTTTAACTTGAAGCTCATGAGTCATTAGCGAACCAAGAAGCTCTTCCAATGGTAGGATGTTCAGATCTTTGGCTTCTTGTATGGCTGTCACCTTGGCTTCCCAAGTCCTTGGAAGTGACCTAAGAATTTTGCGAACAAGCTCAGAGTTAGTATAACTTTTCCAAGACTTTTCAAACCATTCACAATATCAGTGAATCTAGTGAACATGCATGTGATGGTTTCATTTTGTTCCATGGTAAATAATTCATATTTATGAACCAAAATATTTATCTTTGATTCTTTTACTTGGTTTGTTCCTTCATGTGTTATTTCCAACCTATCCCAAATTTCTTTTGCGGAATTACATGTTGAGATTCGGTTGAATTCATTAGAGTCTAAGGAACAATACAAAATGTTAATGGCTTTAGCATTTAGTTGTGCCATTCTCCTATCATTATCATTCCAATCCCTTTCGGGCTTAGGAACAATAGTGCCATCAACTACGTGTGTGGGTGTACTAGGTCCATTATTATTACTCCCCACAATTCATAGTCAGAAGCTTGAATGAATATTCTCATTCTAGCTTTCCAATATGAATAGTTGGTTCCATTAAATAAAGGAGGTCTATTCGTAGAATGACCTTCAGCAAAACATGAACCACTTTGTGTTGCCATAAGGATCTTTAGCCCTTGATCGTGAGATCAAATTCTAAATGAGCACTTGCTCTGATACCAATTGTTGGCCCAGATGGCAACCCAAGAGGGGGGGGGTGAATTGGGTTCTTAAAAATTTAAGACTTTTTGAAATGTTTTAACAATTAACTCAAGATGTGCAAGTGAGAGAAATTAACTTATAAGCAATGCACAAACAGAAAATAAGAGAGATAGAGTGAGAGACAAATGAGCACGGCAAACACAAGGTTTTATAGTGGTTCGGTGCAACCACACCTACGTCCACTCCCAAGATTCACTTGGGTCCACACTATAATCTCCCTAGATTACAGCCGAGTTGTTTTACAAGCTCACAACTCAAACTTGTTGTTTTTCCGGGATCACAACGAACCCAGCCGGTTTTACACGGGCTTACCAGCACAAAACCCAACTTGTTGTTTTAACGGGGTCACAACGAACCCAAACGTAAGCTATCCCAAGCTTACAACGAGGTACAATTACCTCCACTGATTCAATCCACTTTGAATCAGTACACAAGAAAATAATTTCAAGTTTAAATACAAACAGCTCCTCTAGAGCAGAATAATCAAAATAAAGCTTAGGTTTAGAAAAGCCTGATTGAATAAGCTTGAATGCAGGCTTGGCTTCTTTGCTTCTCTTCTCCAACTCCTTTGAAGTGTGGAATCAGGCCTCAGCACAGATTCTCCTAGCTTTGGGGCTTTTGGATGTTGGTTGAAGCTTTTCTTCTTTTTCCTCTAGGTTGGAAGATCTTGATTTGCTCTTGGTTGCTTTGGGATCTCCTCTTGAACTTTTGTAGATTATAGCTCAGGAGCACACGAATCTCTCTTTGATTTCACTCCTTTTGAATCTCTTTTCTTGACTCAAATGATTTTTCCAATAAAGCTCTGTTTTTCCCTCTTTTTGAAAGATTTTCTTTCTCTCTTTTCACCACTCTATTTTTCTTTTTGATTTGAAAAGAGCTCCTCTATTATATAGATTCTGCAAAAATATATCCGTTAGAAACACAGAAATATAGCCGTTATTTGAAAATCTTACCGTTGGAGCTGATGTGTCATCGTGAAAAATCGCGCCCAGATTTTGCGGAGTCGACTCGAGCTTTTTGGGAGTCGGCTCGAAGTCGATTACTAAAAATAGAAATATTTTAAACGTTAAAGGGTCGACTCGCGAAAACCAAAGTGTCGGCTCCCGACAGTCGGGGGTCGACTCGAAGAAAATGGGGAGTCGACTCGAGAAGTGCTCAAAAAAATGGGTTCTGTTGTTTGAGCGGAGTCACTCGCACAGACAGGAGTCGGCTCGCACAGAGTCAGGGGTCGACTCTTGAAAACCAAGGGTCGACTCGAAAATCAGAAATCTCAGTTACTTACTGGAGTCGACTCTGAAACTCTAGAGTCGGCTCCGGAACGTATCAAAAATCAGAAATTTTTCTGATTGACTTTGAAATTCGTCCCAGAATAATTTTAAATGAAATTTTGACTTGAATACAATAAGTATGACATTAAGCATGAATTCAAGACATGTTTCAAGAAATCATTGATTGAAATATATCGTGTAAAATTCCTTTTTGAAATCTTAAATGTAGAGCTTGAAACTTCTTTTTCAAATTGATTCAAAACTCAGTAAATTTAAACATTGAGAGACTATTGCTTTCATTTAGAATAAGCTCAAGGTTTTTGATTAATAAACTCATTATTTCCTTTAAAATACTCATGGCTTTTGAAAATCATCAAAATCAATAAAGTTGGGGTAAATACAATTTCCCAAATTTTCTCAACACAGATGATAAATCCCTCGGTGTTGCCGAGGTTTCAGATGACAAATCCCTAGGTGTTGCCAAGGCTTCAAATAATAAATCCCTCGGTGTTGCCGAGGCTTCCAATAATAAATCCCTCGGTGTTGCTGAGGCTTCCAGAAGTATATCACTCGGTATTGCCGAGGTTTCAGATGATAAATCCCTCGGTGTTGCCGAGGTTTCAGATGATAAATCCTTTGGTGTTGCCGAGGCTTTAAATAATAAATCACTCGATGTTACCGAGGCTTTAGATAATATTTTACTTGATGCTGCCAAGGTACAAAGATCGCTCGGCCCAGCCGAGGATTATAACGATTATATTTTACTTGGCGCTGCCAAGGTACGGAGATTGCTCAGCCCAGCCGAGGATTATAAAGATTATATTTTACTTGGCGCTGCCAAGGTACGGAGATCGCTCGGCCTAGCCAAGGATTATAAAGATTATATTTTACTTGGCGCTGCCAAGGTACGGAGATCGCTTGGCCTAGCCGAGGATTATAAAGATTATATTTTACTTGGCGCTGCCAAGGTACGGAGATCGCTCAGTCCAGCCGAGGATTATAAAGATTATATTTTACTTGGTGCTGCCAAGGTATAGAGATCGCTCGGCTCAGCCGAGGATTATATGACCTGCTTCTCATTGCAACTTTCAAGGAGAGTTATAAAAAATTCGCAGGCCTTCGAAAACTAATTTTAATTCAATGAATAAAAATGAGTTTAGTGAGAGCGTACTTTTATTGACGGTATGCATGGAGATTATCCGAGTTTCATGTCCGAGGAATAGATTTTTCATTTAGATCTTGGAGCTCATAGGTGTCGGGTCTGATTACCTCCATAATTTGATAAGAACCCTCCCAATTAGGGGACAGCTTTCCTTGCTTCAGTGGCTTTGAGACGGATGCCTTTCGGAGTATCAGATCACCTGGGGAGAAAAACTTCCCTTTGGCTCTGGTTAAATGGTAGCAGGCTGTTCTTTGCTGGTAGGCCGCCATCCGAATTCGGGCTTTCTCCCTGACTTCTTCTATCAAGTCAAGATTTGTCCGGAGTGGTTCATCATTGGATTCTTCTGAGTAGCCTTCGGTGCGGGGGAAAGGGAGCTCAACCTCCACGGGGATAATGGCCTCTGTGCCGAAAGCCATCTTGAATGGAGTCTGGCCCATGGGAGCCCTTTCAGTGGCTCGGTACGCCCATAGCACATGATGGTACTCCTCCAACCACCTACGTTGCGCTTGGTTGAGCCGAGCTTTAATTCCCTACAAGAGAGTTCGGTTCATTACCTCGGCCTCCCCATTAGCTTGAGGATGTTTGACTAAGGTCAGGCGATGGAGAATGTCGTGATCTTTGCAGAACTCTCAGAACTTAGGGTTGTCGAACTGCTTCATGTTGTCGGTGATGATGGTGTGGGGAAGATCGAAGCGGCAGATGATGGATCTCTTGATGGAGTCTTTGGCACGGGCTTCGGTTATCTGGGCTACTGCTTCGGCCCCAACCTACTTAGTAAAATAATCAATGGCAACAAATAAAAATTTCCTTTGCCCTGGTCTGCCGAGGATGGCGCTGTAGGGGGATCTGAGCTTGGTCACGAGGAAATCCATGAACACGGTAGCCACATGGGGCCAGTGCCAGCTCGGACTGACAGAGTGATGACTCCTTCAGGGGTTATGGAGTCACCTGTGAAGCCCCTAGGGTGGACTCCACCGGTTGGAGGCTTTCTACCCAGAATTTTTAGTCTCACAAAGGCATCGAAAAACATTAACAGAGCTTCCACTATCAACTAAAATGCGGTGTACATCATAATTATTCATGTTTAAAGATACAACCAAAGCATCATCATGGGGTACTGCACCTCCCCAAGATCTTCATCATAAGGCAAGCTCATCGATTCGAGCTCTCTTCGGTGGGTTCTCCTCCTCGCCTGGCCAAGAGGATGGGGATCCTGCCACGTTATCACATTGATATTGCTGATAATGAGAGGATTTGGTGGCGGGAGTTGGCGAGGTTCAGGTTGGCAATTCTCTTCATTAATCGGCTCAGGGGGGCCCCTGAACCGGTTCAGTCTACCTCGTTGGATTAGCTGCTCAATCTATTTTTGAGCTGCCAACAGTCCTTGGTGTCGTGCCCGTAGTCTCGGTGAAAGCGGCACTACTTGGCTGGTTCCCTTCGGGCTCCGTTGCCTCGAAGAGGAGGGGGCCGAGGAAGTTGACGCTCGATCTCCATCAGGATCTAAGCTCTTGGTGCGGTGAGGGAAGTATAGTGGTCAAACCTTTGGGCCGGACTCCGAGTTCGGTCTCGAGGCGGTGGCGGAGGAGCTCTACGGTGGCGAGGCGAGCTAGTGTGGCGATGGGCTCGCTGCCTGTCCGAGCCCTTTGCCTATTTCTTCTTCATTTGCTCGGCCTAGGCTGACCTCTCGATTCTTCCACCCTAGCATACTTGTCCACCAGAACATTATGTCGAAAGGCTCTTCGGGTAATTAACCTCCAGAGCTAGATAAAAGTCTCCCTCCTTGGACACTCCTCTAGCCAAGGCGGACATTGCCACCTCATGATTGAGGTAGTCGACTTCTAGGAGGGCCGTGTTGAAGTGGCCGAGATAACTCTTCAGCGATTCCCCCTCTCTCTGCTTGACCTCGGAGAAGGAATTCAGATCTCCGTCGCTGGCGACGGCTGCTGACGAACTGGCTGATAAGTAGACAGCTCAGCTCGTCAAAAGAATCAACGGAACTGATTTCAAGCTATTGAACCAGGTTCGGGCAGATCCCCTTAGAGTGGAGGGGAAGGCACGACAGAGGATCGCATTCGAGGCTCCATGGAACATCATGATGGACCTGAAGCTGCTCAGATGATCATCGGGATTGGTGGATCCATGGTACGGCTCAATAGTGGGAAGCTTAACATGAGGAAGAATCACTCTCATGATCCTCTCGGAGAAGGGGATGCCCTGCTCCGCTTTTGGCTGGGATGGAGGAGCTTGCTTGGTGGTGTCTAACTCCTGACGCCATTCTCGCGCATCTCCTGCATCTATTGTCTGATCCCTTCATTCAGAGTGGTATGAGGGATCGAGCGAGGAGAAGATGGCAGCGGTGTCGAATCTTGGGAAGGCACCGGGAGGGGGAGCGAACTCGCTGGATTTGAGCGGGCTTTTCCCTCCATCTTGCTGTAGCGCTGGCTTCGCCCTTGCAGGCTGGCGACCACGATCGCCACTCCAGGCGGATCGGAAGAGGAGATCAGGCGGAGCAGGGGCAACAGCCTCCTCGCGAGGCTGAGAAGCAGGAATAGGGCCAGGAATCGCCTGAATCCCTGAACCAATTGGGTCAATGCTTGGACCTGCTGAACTAGAGTGGCGAATTGGTCCAGGGTCACCGTTGTTGCTGGTGGCGAAGGAGTTTTAGCTGGTGGTGGTAGCAGTGGTGTCGCCCCACTAATCGGATCAGGCCTTTGAGAAGTAGCCTGATCTTAAGCCTCAGAGGTGGCTCTCTTCCGATTGGCCGTTAGAGGATGCTTCCTCTGATTCTTGAGTCTTGTCTCCTGGATTACAAATTTATGGGACTTAAAGCCCTTCCTCTAGTGCCAATCTGTTGCCGCAAAAATCCGTTCTCCGACTCGGTGAGCTTCTGGCTCCTGATCCGACGCCGATCCCGTCGCCTCGAGACGGAACTGTAGGGAGAAATAGTCTTCGAGGCATGCATATTTTTAAAAATTGATAACTATTATCATTGCGAAATTAAAGATTACATATTAATCTATCTAATATGCATCAAGATCATATCTTTGCCTATATATTCAGGGTCGTTTGATCTAAAATATGATATAAAAATATCAAGATCATATCTTGATGTTCAAGATGACTAGTCACACTATTATCTTGAAGCCTGCCTTAAGATCTAGGGATCAAATCACTTACCTTAAGAACAGTAGGTAAATCCTTATTGCTCTGTAGCCGTTCAATCGTCCGGCCTCTAGTATCGTCCACGCGAAGCCCCGAATGATCAGATTTCGGGAGTGCTAGCTCGTGGAAAAATAACTTTGCTGATCTTGAATCCCCTCACTTGAATCTTCCTCCAAGATCCACCAGGCTTCTGCTAACACCAGAATCACCAGGATTTTCTATTCTAACATTTTAGAATTACAATCCACGACAATTTAGAATTACAATCCATGACAAATCGTGTATTGTTGTTCTATTTTTGTTCTGTGTTCTCTGGTGAGGGAATGCCCTCTATTTATAGTCTAGATTTAGCCTTGACATTTAATTCTGATATTTAAGAATCCATCGTTTGGCAAAAGCGAAGAGACGCGGCGCTTGGTTTAATTCGATGTTCGGAGAAAACCAAGGAGTCGCGGCGTTTGGTTTAGTTCCATCGTTCGAAGAAAACCAAAGAGACGAGGGATAAATCCGACGTTCGGTAAATAAATGTCATGCATTAAATTCTATCTCATGAGATGAGATTTTAGCCATCTCATCATATGAGATCCATATTCGAGAGGTTTGGGTTCTGATCTGAATTTATTTGACTTAACCCACATAGATCATGGTCCAAGCCCAAATCAAATTTGGCTAGTCCTGAATCTATTTAAATTCAAATCAAGTCTAATTTCAAATCAATATTTGAAATTAACTTGTCCTTCTAATAGACTTAAACCAAATTGAATCTTATTCAATTGTACTTAACCCAATTGAGATAATTCAATCAATCAAATTGATTAATTAAATCATATACGATTCTCAATCGTTGATCAGCAAATAGATCATCCTAGGAAATTTCTACGCGTGTGACTCTCTAGGTTCGAACCTAAGCCGGTAGCATACAAACAACTTTCTATACTAATCGATGTGCCCATCTAGCAATGGAACCCGACGTCCGGATAGGTCGAAGAGTTGCCGAGAAAACTCCAAGAACCCTAAGAAACAGTTACCGTATAATTCATCCTCTTGACCACAAATGCTAAGGATAGCTTAAGAGCCTGTGAACTCTAAATAGCAAATCCATAAAGTGGTTTCAACTTTAGTGATCATGTGACT
Source organism: Calamus simplicifolius (assembly GCA_900491605.1). Taxonomy (NCBI): domain Eukaryota; kingdom Viridiplantae; phylum Streptophyta; class Magnoliopsida; order Arecales; family Arecaceae; genus Calamus; species Calamus simplicifolius. The sequence continues at coordinate 1,037,601 of UESW01004080.1, forward strand.
TTCACATGAAGTGCCTTGGCCAAGGTCTTGCTAAATTAAAATACAAGCATTTCTCCTTTTAATGGGATAGGTCAAATTCTATCTTCATCCATAACTGACTACCACAAGTACTTGACTGCACCCAGTAACCTTTCGTAGCTGGATTAGAAATCCAGGTGGTCCGGCACCTAAGTACAATGAGTTGCTTGTAAGCCACTGGTTGTGATCTTCAGGTCTGAAGGATACTTATACCTATATCTTCTCGGATTAACTCTTGATAGCAGAGTATCCGAAAATGAGTCACGTTCGGTGAAATGTACTCCTACACTTTCACCTGTATGTCATACCAGTGTCTCTACACTCCTTGGTTAAGAGGATAACCAACAAATATGATATACAACGTCCTATAATTGATAGTACTATGGCCCTGTCATAGTATATCATTTGGTCGCGAACTCTTTTAAGGACCTTCTAAGATAAATCCTCCTTTATCGTGAGGAAGATCCTAATGGCTTCATTACTTTCAGGAGTATTAAGAAGATGTTCTTATAATGAATAAACTGCCAAATAACTTTTATTAATATATCAATTTATATACAATTTACATCAGCACAATCATCAAATGATTGGCTTTAGGATACAATTCCAACAAACTCCCACTTAGCCTAAAGCCACTCATTACAGTATCTAATACCCATCTTCAACTTATAGTTGTCAAACTCCTTGATGCTGAGTGCTTTAGTAAATGGGTCACCTAGGTTTTCCTTTCCATCAATCTTCTGAAGATTTATGTCACCTCGGTCTACTATCTCTCGAATAAGATGAAACCGGCGCAGTATGTGCTTGGTGCGCTGATGTGCTCGTGGTTCCTTTGCTTGAGCTATGGCACCAGTGCTGTCACTGTATAACAGGACTGGTTCATTTATGGAAGGTGTCACTCCAAGCTCGGAGATGAACTTTCACAGCCACATAGCTTCTTTCACAGCATCTAATGCAGCGATGTACTCTGCCTCGCACACCGAATCTGCCACTGTATGTTGCTTGGAACTTTTCCAGCAAACAGCTCCACCATTTAGGATAAACACGAAACCCGATACACTTTTGCTATCATCATGATCTGATTGAAAACTGGAATCAGTATATCCAACAAGTTTCAAATCAGACTCTCCATAGACTAACCACTGGTCCTTAGTATTTCTCAAATACTTAAGGATTGTCTTAACAACTTGCCAGTGTTTTTCTCCTGGATCAGATTGGTATCTACTCACTACTCCTAGTGAGTATGCCACATCTGGTCTTGTACATGTCATGGTGTACATAATCGATCCTACTGCCGAAGCATATGGAATTGACTCATACGTTCTCTTTCATTAGGAGTTGTCGGACAATCCTTCTTAGAAAGATGAATTCCATGGCCTATCGGAAGATAGCCTTTCTTGGAATTCTCCATGCTAAACCTCTTTAGCACTGTGTCAATGTACGTAGATTGGGATAAACCTAGCATCCTCTTAGATCTATCTCTATAGATCTTCATCCCTAGGATGTATGATGCTTCTCCCAGATCTTTCATGGAGAATTATGATGATAACCATATCTTTATTCCTTGTAATGCAGGGATATCATTCCCAATTAAGAGAATATCATCCACATATAATACAAGAAATACAATAACAGAATCATTAGCCCATTTATAAATGCAAGGGTCTTCTTTATTCTTAATAAAGCCATAAGATTTGATCACTTTATCAAATCGTATGTTCCAACTCCTTGATGCTTGCTTAAGTCCATAAATAGACTTCTGTAGCCTGCACACTTTAGACTCGTCTTCAGATATAAAACCTTCAGGCTGTATCATATACACCTGTTCTTTTAAATCACCATTTAGAAAAGCGGTTTTAACATCCATCTGCCAAATCTCATAATCGAAGTGTGCTGCTATAGCTAGCATAATCCGAATGGATTTCAGCATTGCCATAGGAGAAAACGTTTCATCATAGTCAATACCATAACGTTGACGATACCCCTTGGCAACCAGACGTGCTTTATAGGTCTCTACCTTTCCGTCTGCGCCTCTTTTCCTCTTGAAAACCCATTTACACCCTATGGGTTTTATCCCTTGGGTAGGTCAACTAATGTCCATATTATTGTCCTTCATGGAATCAAGTTCGGATTTCATGGCATCAAGCCATTTATTAGAGTCAGTCCTTTGCATAGCATCCATATAGGTGATCGGATCCTCGTTGTTCTCATCGAGTTCAACAGGATCATCGTTCTGGACCAAGAAACCCAAGTATCTGTCCGGTTGATGTGGTACTCTACCAGATCATCTTAATGGTGCATTTAAAATGGGTTTTGAGTTTGATCTAATCAACTCAGATTCTAGGGGTTCACTGGTTTGTGTTGTTCCTTCTACTTGATGAACTTTCTCGAGTTCAACATTAGAGCTATTTGTTCCTTCACTAAGGAACTCCTTTTCAAGAAAAACTGCTCTATTACTAATGAACAACTTTTGTTCTTCAGTATTGTAGAAGTAATATCCTTTTGTTTCTTTCGGATAGCCGATGAAAAAATATTTGTCAGATTTGGGTTCAAGTTTGTCTGATTTTGCACGTTTCACATAAGCCGGACACCCCCAGACTCTCAGACAGGTAATAACCGGTTTATGTCCATACCACATCTCATATGGAGTTTTAGAAACAGACTTACTTGGAACCTTATTAAGAATATGACAAGCTGATTCTAATGCGTATCCCCAAAATATATTGGCAAGCTTGCAAAACCCATCATGGACCAAACCATGTCTAACAGAGTTCGATTCCTTCTTTCCGACACACCGTTATGTTGCGGTGTTCTAGGAGGAGTCCATTGGGAGAGAATCTCATTCTCCTTTAAATATGTCACAAATTCATTGGAAAGGTATTCGCCTCCTCAATCTGATTGAAGGTCTTAATACATTTTCTATTTGTTTTTCTACTTCTTTATGATATAGTTTGAACATTTCAAACGATTCAGATTTATGTCACATAAGATAGACATAACCGAACCTAGAAAGGTCGTCTGTAAATGTAATGAAGTAGTAGTATCCACCTTTGGCACAAGTGCTCATTGGTCCACATACATCAGTATGTACTAGACCCAATAGCTCTTTGGCTCTTTCACCTTTTTCAGTAAAAGATGACTTGGTCATTTTACCAAGAAGACATGATTCACAGGTAGTTAATGATTCACAATCATCAACTCGAAGGATGCCCTCCTGAGTTAACCTGTTTAATCTGTTCTTGTTGATATGACCCAGCCAATGGTGCCAAAGATAAATATATGTGACATCAGTTGTTCTAGGGCGCTTACTTGATTGGTACACTACATTCACAGGCTGTGATAATATATAAATGCCATTAGATAAATGCCCAGTCATTACAGTGACTCCATTCATAATAATATTCAAAGTAACATCCTTTATTGAAATTTCATAATTATTTTTGGCCAGAAGGCCTACAGAAATTGTTCAATAAGAACGTTGGGCAAAAATATAATCATTTAGTATAATGATATTTATATTGAAAACTATTTCAAGAACTCCTAATGCCAGTACTGGAACTAATCTTCCATCGCCGACATTTAGGAATATTTCATTGTCCTCAAATCTTGTGGTGACCTGTAGTCCCTGCAATGAATTGCAAATGTTAAAAGGACTCCCGGTATCCAATACCCAGGTCTGATTATCATATATAGAAAAATTACAAGGTGTTATCATATAAATACCTTATTGAGCAACACCTTGCTCCTTTTTCTTCTTTGGCCTGTTTGGATCAAGTGTGGCAATGTAAAGAGGATAGTTCCTCTTCCAGTGCCCTTGCATCTTGCAGTGAAAGCATTCAGCTTGACTTTTATCAACTTTCTTCTTCTGCATCTGACCCCTTATAGATGTCCTAGCATGTTGTACCCTTTTATTATTCTTTTTCTTCTTCCCTTTCCCAAAGGGTTTACGCCCTACCTTAGATCCTTCAACCACATTAACCAAATCCTTAGAGAGCTGGTTATCCTTCTCAAAGTTCTGTAACAACCCCAACAAACCATGGTAGTTGACTGCAGGCTTTGTCATTCGAAAATGAGTAAGGAAAGGTCGGAAGGATGGAGGCAAGGAATTCAGGATCGCATCTTTTCCCAACTGCTCATGTAAGGGAAAGCCGAGCTTGCTTAGGAGTTCTATCTTCTCGATCATGTATAATACATGATCAGTGACAGGAGATCCATCTCTCATTCGAGCATTGAAAATAGCACAACTAGTCTTGTGCCTTTCAACATTGTCGGGTGTGCCGAAAGATTCATTCAACGCTTGAATAATTTCTTCTGGCTGAGCATTCTCGAACCGGCGACCGAATTCATCGTTCATTGCTGCTAATATGATACAACGCACGCTAGTTCTATCATTGAGCCACTTCTGATAAGTGTCTCTCTCAGAACTTTGGGTGTTTGCATCAGGTATCTTTGGTGCAGGATTATTCAGAATATATAGAATCCTCTCATGCTCAAGGACGATCTTAAGTTTTCTGAACCAGCTATTGAAATTGGAACCATTCAATTTGTCACTATCCAATAGGGACCTTAATGATAAATTAGTGGCCATGTTCTGCATAAGAAAAAACTAAAGTTTATTAGTATATAAATTGATTCAGTCTAAAGACTTGGACTTTAGTCTAAAGATTCTCTCACTATTTTGTTCAAACTGGCAGCCTCTACACCCCAATTCAAAGAATTATTCTTAATTCTTTAGTGGGCACTAAGATCTACATAAACTACATACAGGCCCAAGTGAAGCTTGGCTAACCCATATGCATCTAAGAGTAGGTTCAAAACCAATTGTTTCCCCAAACAATTCTTAGTGTTCAGTTTTGCCCCATGTACCTCTTCAGTAGGCATGAAGTGTCTCCACTGAAAGTTCTGGTTAGGTCCAACCATTAAATGATATAATCAGTGTAACCTATCAATAGACAACCAAGCCCGAGTGAAGCTCGGCTCACCTGACTGTTTATTTAATAGTTACGCTGACTTATCATATAATGAATGATAATTCCGATGGTTGAAAAGCACCAGGCATGGAGTGCCTCCAATGATTATCAAGACATCGGACTCATTATCACCCACCTTAATAGGAGGCTATGATCTAGTTATCATATAACTATTTCATTTTAAGGACCTAATAATTTTAGAGGATTTTAATAATATGAAGATAAATTGACTAATCAAGTTCTTCCACTGAATCTATGAAATCGGTAGAATGAAACAAGATTAAGTCAGGTTAAGTGGCACCTAAATCAGTCATACTGATATCCTTACAGGCATGGGTCAATCCGAATCAGGTAAATGATTTGAATCATAAATGGTTCACCACAATGACCAGGTGAGAGAGATCAATGGGAGGGATATGCCATTAACTCGTTAAAGATGCATCAATACGAGTAGCTCCCAATTAAAAACCATTCGATCATTGATCCTAGAGCAACTTGCCATCCCACCTTGACATCATATGGTTAACCAATTTTGATTTGACCATCTAATAGATTCATGCTCAACCACGGAGCCTAATCTACTTCCATTTGGTTTAATCAAAGAGAAGGACTTGATCAACTACAACTATTGTTTGATTTAGAGCATTCTTAACCTAATCTAATTAGATTTGAACAAATACTCTTTTAGTCCAGTTGATTTAAACCTTAGAGTCCAACCCTTTATGGACCCGATTTAGCTAACCCAAATGATTAAATATATTTCATGTTAACATGTCATATATTTCAATCAAGCATAATCTTACTACTCATAATTCCTATATTTAGATCATATAAAAAAAAATTTATGAACTAATATTTGACATTTAAATAAAACTCTCATAAATATTTGTATGTTTTATAACATAGACATCATGCCATCATATATCATATCTATGTTTTTATACTAAACATGCAAATATTATGGTTTTATACAACATCAATATGTATCAAATATAAAATATCTTTTGAGAGTGTGTGTAATCTATGTTTTGATGCCAAAGCACAATTTAAATTTTCTTTAAACAAAGCATCAACGATAAAACAATCGCACGGCAATATGTCACAGAATACCTCATTGAATGGGTAATTCGGATTTTCAATTCACCTGTGACCATATGGCCTTGTGATAAGTTTTAGCCATAATTACACAATTAATGAGAATATTAATTTACATGCAATAAATTAGATCATTAACGAAACCATGGCTCTGATACCATTTGTAGGGAGAAATAGTCTCCGAGGCATGCATATTTTTAAAAATTGATAACTATTATCATTGCGGAAATTAAAAGATTACATATTAATCTATCTAATATGCATCAAGATCATATCTTTGCCTATATATTCAGGGTCGTTTGATCTAAAATATGCATATAAAAATGTCAAGATCATATCTTGATCTTCAAGATGACTAGTCACACTATTATCTTGAAGCTTGCCTTAAGATTTAGGGATCAAATCACTTACCTTAAGAACAGTAGGTAAATCCTTATTGCTCTGCAGCCGTTCAATCGTTTGGCCTCTAGTATCGTCCACACGAAGCCCCGAATGATCAGATTTCTAGGAGTGCTAGCTCGCGAAAAAATAGCTTTGCTGATCTTGAATCCCCTCACTTGAATCTTCCTCCAAGATCCACCAGGCTTCCGCTAACACCAAAATCACCAGGATTTTCTATTCTAACATTTTAGAATTATAATCCATGATAATTTAGAATTACAATCCATGACAAATCGTGTATTATTGTTCTATTTTTGTTCTGTATTCTCTGGTGAGGGAATGCCCTCTATTTATAGCCTAGATTTAGCCTTGACATTTAATTCTGACATTTAAGAATCCATCATTTGGCAAAAGCGAAGAGACGCCGAAGGCGCGGCGCTTGGTTTAATTCTGATGTTCGGAGAAAACCAAGGAGTCGCAGCGTTTGGTTTAGTTTCGTCGTTCGGAGAAAACCAAAGAGACGAGGGATAAATCCGACGTTCGGTAAATAAATGTCATGCATTAAATTCTATCTCATGAGATGAGATTTTAGCCATCTCATCATATCAGATCCATATTCGAGAGGTTTGGGTTCTGATCTGAATTTATTTGACTTAACCCACATAGATCATGGTCCAAGCCCAAATCAAATTTGCCTAGTCCTGAATCTATTTAAATTCAAATCAAGTCTAATTTCAAATCAATATTTGAAATTGACTTGTCCTTCTAATAGACTTAAACCAAATTGAATCTTATTCAATTGTACTTAACCCAATTGAGATAATTCAATCAATCAAATTGATTAATTAAATCATATACGATTCTCAATCATTGATCAGCAAATAGATCATCCTAGGAAACTTCTATGCGTGTGACTCTCTAGGTTCGAACCTAATCCGGTAGCATAGAAACAACTTTCTATACTAATCGATGTGCCCATCTAGCAATGGAACCCGACGTCCGGATAGGTCGAAGAGTTGCCGAGCAAACTCCAAGAACCCTAAGAAACAGTTACCGTATAATTCATTCTCTTGACCACAAATGCTAAGGATGGCTTAAGAGCCTGTCAACTCTAAATAACAAATCCATAAAGTGATTTCAACTTTAGTGATCATGTGACTTTCACATGAAGTGCCTTGGGCAAGGTATTACTAAATTGAAACACAAGCATTTCTTCTTTTAATAGGATAGGTCAAATTTCATCTTGATCTACAACTGACTACCATAAGTACTTGACTGCACCCAGTAACCTTTCGTAGCTGGATTAGAAATCCAGGTGGTCCGGCACCTAAGTACAATGAGTTGCTTGTAAGCCACTGGTTGTGATCTTCAGGTCTGAAGGATACTTATACCTATATCTTCTCGGATTAACTCTTGATAGCAGAGTATCCAAAAATGAGTCACGTTCGGTGAAATGTACTCCTACACTTTCACCTGTATGTCATACCAGTGTCTCTACACTCCTTGGTTAAGAGGATAACCAACAAATATGATATACAACGTCCTATAATTGATAGTACTATGGCCATGTCATAGTATATCATTTGGTCGCAAACTCTTTTAAGGACCTTCTAAGATAAATCCTCCTTTATTGTGAGGAAGATCCTAAGGGTTTCATTACTTTCAGGAGTATTAAGAAGATGTTCTTGTAATGAATAAACTGCCAAATAACTTTTATTAATATATCAATTTATATACAATTTACATCAGCACAATCATCAAATGATTGGCTTTAGGATACAATTCCTAACAGGAACCTGCAAGACAGTCCGCACGCAGAGGGTGTTGTGGGGGTTGCCCTCTGCGGAGGACCCTCCGATGCCCAAGTCAGTGGAGATTCACAGCAAGCAGATGTGAGGAGAAGACTCTCACAGAGGAGCTCCCCTTTCTCGCAGGAGTTCTTCTCGAGAGCTACGAGCTCAGGAGGAACTTCCTTGGAGCATGAGAGCCGGTGTAAGAACTGTATGAAGAATGGGCGTAGAATGGCCGTACCTGAGGGACTTGAGGGTGGTGTATTTATAGGCGATCACCTGATTCCTTGGACGCGCTCTGAATGAGGTCTGAAAGCTGTTAGGATTCGAATCAAGTTTGTTATGAGGCCAGTAGGGTCCGTATCTTGTCAGTTAGGGGATCGACGGCTGGAAGAGCTAGTTGATACCTTAAGATTCAGTGATTACATAGACCTAGACCGCTCCTGCGGGCCCTAGGCCACTTCTAGATATGATTCTTTGCCTGAGATTTTATCCAGAAGTGGATTCGAGTTCTTATGTGCCGGGTTTCGCAGAGGTATTTTGAATGCCGTGGTTCGGTCTGAATAACTTGTTTCCCGAGGTATAGAAGGGATCGGCTTGAATGGCCACGGCATTGCCGGCCCGGATGGCCGAGGCATGAAGATAGCTCGGGCTACCGAGGAATGGTTTGGCTCGGGTGGCCGAGGTATAAAGATAGTTCGGGCTACCGAGGAGTGGTTTAGCTCAGGTTATCGAGGAATAAAGATAGCTCGGGTTGCCGGGGTAACCCGACTTTGTCAGAGGTGATTTGGCTTCGTCGCTTGGTTGTTATGCTAGCTGGCTAGCAGGGTGTTTAGATTGGGGGTGACCCAATCGCCGATGTGGGCAGTCAATAATACAATGACAATTTTACCCCTCATCAAATAGTATTATAAAAAAATAAATTTTAGTAATTTATTAATAAAATAACTAATATCAAAGTTACTTTTCAATGCATAAAATATAAATAAATTATTTTTATGATAATACTTATTTGAGAAAATATAAATTACTGGATAATATATGATACTCCAAAGAACAAACCTTTATTTAAGCTCATCAATCTTGAGATAATAATATTAAAAATATATACTAATATCTCTTAACCAAACTTTACGCAAAGATGTGGTAGTTCAGATGGCCAACTTCAACACCTCTGTTTAACCACCAAGAACGCTATTTTCCTTGTGGTAGACGTGTCTCTGTTTAACCAATATCTTCCTCCCACTTGTTTCTGCTGTCTAATTAGAATGAAGTGCTCTTTTTTTTTCTTATTTAGTGAAGAAAAATTGGATATTTTTAGTCTGAACTATTGGGTCGGAACTTAGTGGCCTAGTAGTTACCAGGTGGACTGTGAGTTGTCTAATACAAACATCCAAACTTTATTCAAGAAGAATAATTCCTTCGGAAAGTACACTACAGCAGATGATGATCCAAGTTGTATGCATATTGTTACATAGATAATTATTGGCATTGTTGTGCATTAGATTCCCACAAGATCTTCTATGTGTTTGTTTTGTAGACTATGGCATCCTTTTTTTCCTGTTTTTTAAAGCCATGGAGAAACTGATGTAAACCATATTCCCTAGCTCATCCTATGGGAACAATTTGGTTAGGAACAGCAGCCCAGAATTCATGAAATATGTGGTGGTTTCATAGAAAAAAAAAGAAAAAAAATTGGATATTAAATAATTAGGAAACAATAAAGCAATTAAGCTCACTCATGTTCAGATATATGGCCAATCACCAACTTTACAGTATTGGAAACATTGACACCTTATAATTTGGGGTTGAAAGCAATTCTGTGTGTGTGATAATTACCAAGCTTCAAAATGATGTCTCAGCTTAATTTCTACTTTGCTCTAGGCCAACAATTTTTTTGGAATCTTAATGTAATAAGCTTTCTCTATTCCTTCTTGAGGAGGTCATAGAACACCTTTGGCTTTTTGTAATTACCAATGTAGATAGCCTGCCACAACAAAATACAATAACTCAGTTACATATCTCCAAAAAAAAAAAAAAAAGAGCATAGCATTTGCTGAAAACATTAAAATACTTGAATAATATTGTCAAAACTATAGTCTTGAAATTTAATGTATTATATAATCTTCTCCAACAAGGTCATCAAATGAAGTATTGGTCTTATAAATGCTGAAGAGCTAAGATCCAAAATCTTAGGAAGCAAATTTTAGTTCATTCTTTGGGTGCCCATAGTTTTTTAGCTGAATAACAAGGGGTACAGTAATGAATTGTGTAGACCATAGTCTTGATGCCATTACAAGTAAACGTCAAAGCTTGATCAGTTTCATTTGATGCTTCAGCATTGGTCTTTTAGTTTTGGAACCTAAAATATGAGATTCATACTATATGCACAGATATATGGGCTAGTAGATGTGTTCTACATGTAACCAAACAATGCTGTGTGGGTAAGAGATATGCATGTTTATATTTTCATATTAATGTTATTTACATTGGTTATCTTTTCATTTGAGCAGTCTTTGTCAGAGAGCTAGGTAGCTCATCTACAGCTACAAATAAATCGATAACTATTTGATGCTGTTACTCTGTACCTGCATGGCAAATGCTAGATGGAGTAAGGTTGCTTCAGACCATGGTTTCCCAATAAACTGAAGGCCAATAGGCATGCCCCCCTTGTCATACCCAACCTAAGAAGCAGAGCAGCCTTTAGAACAAAGAAAGAGTAGGTATCCACAACAAATAGGAGTTGGAAGACATATACCATAACAGTAATGGTAGGCAGTCCAAGAAAATTTCCTGCTATTGAGAACCTCACAAGTGCAGCTGGACAAAGATACAAGGATTAAATTACTCCATTCAAATCTAAGAAAACCATATGAAAATCATCAAAAGAACATTTTTGAGGTTTTAAAAGGATAACCAAACTCCATGATATAGATTTCAAGTTAGATCCATAATACCTCCATTTATGTAATCAAGTTCTCCACTACTCAAAGCATCATTTAGCAGTGGGTATGCAGTGACACTGTAAATGAGAAAAAGGAAAAAGTACTATGAGCATCTGTCCTACTATTGCCATAACTCTTATTTTAAAAATATATGAAGGACTGAACTCTGGTTCCAAAATAAATTGTCATTTACTGGACAATTACGAAATAATTGCAATAAAATGGCCACTTGGATGTGCAAAAGTGAGATCTTTGCACTTTTCCATTTTTAAGAATATACTGATGACTGAACTTTGGCTCCAAGATATATTACCATACTGCTTACAGTTATTAAATAATTATAAGAAAATGGTCACTTAGGATGCACAGAAGTTATCAATAAAGAAATGCCATGCTGTTTGTCCCCAATAAACCCAAAGTTTCTTTTCTTCTGCATGAACACAATCAAATTAATTGAAGGTATAATGTTAAGGTATCAAAATATTAACTTGGCTGTGCATGTGAACTGCTTTAAAGCATTGTTATCTCATTGTAATGTGATGCATTGTTCACTGCTTTGCTTCATGTTGTCATACTCATCCAAAACAATGCTCAACCAGGCAGCAACAAAGGGAAATTAATTATTGCGGTTCTTTTTGTTTATAAACCTAATTTATAGGGGAGTAGGTAATCAATAAAGAGAATCCTACAGGTTGATATGAACTAGAATGTTGCCTAATTTCTAGCAGTATGCAGCCAACTCCAGTAAAAGCACACCCGTAGAAAAAACCATCAAGCATCTTTAGAGGTGGATGAAGCATGGAACTGGGTAATGGAGAATATCAGACCTAGTTCAGATTTTCGAACTTTGGTTCCTTTTTATGAATCTTTCTATTGTGGCAGTGCTCCATTTTATCTGCCTGCTTCTCTTTTCTTGGCCATCCTGATGATGGGTAATCTTCTTCATGGATTGATTTTCTTTGTTAGTTTAAGTTAGACCCATACATCTTGCTGAATATTTTATAGTTGATCATGTTAATCTTCTTCATGGATTGATTTTCTTTGTTAGTTTAAGTTAGACCCATACATCTTGCTGAATATTTTATAGTTGATCATGTTATATTCTGTTCAACATGCAAGGAGTTTTCTGCATGTATGTCCTTGTCTCCTATACAAATTTAGGAATAGAGAGAAATGAGCTGATGACATGTGGGAATCAGAGAACACAATGGCAAATTAACCAAACAAAATTTAATAACATGAGCAATTTCTGAGCAAAAAATCACACTATCCTTCTCATCTGTCTGTAAATTTGCAGAGATGATATGTCGTTACTCAAACAACTATGTTTCTGAGAATATATCCATATGAGGTTATTATGACCAAGGATTCAACTATCCTTGACTAGTTATATACGTGCACAACCCATGCTATTTATCTGCAGACATGGCATGCACTTGTGTGTGATTGGAACTACTTATGTTAAAAACTGAAAAATGTCTCACAATAATCATTGTTCGAGATCTACACAGGATATAAATGGGATAATTCCAATCTGTGAGGTGTAAGAAACTTCAAACGTAGCCACAACACCATAACCTACTTGAATACATTTATCTGCATATATTTACAGCAGTAGTATGGTAGAAGCATGATACCCAGTTGTAGGTGTGACGATGACATCTGCTGTTTTAAAGATTTTCTTATGGAAGTACATCTGACGGTTCCTGGATACATATTGTAAAAAAGAGCCATATCGTTATGTACGACTAAAACAATGATTATATATGATTTACATGACATTAAAAGAATGAAAGACAAATGAAAATGATGATAAAAAAATGGTATGATCAGAAATATATATACAATGATGGTGATAGCCATAGGTTCTTCTAAGTGTAGGTCAAACATGCTGCTTACAAATAAAAGCATTGAAGAATTGTTGGATAGATCACTGGAGAAAAAAATAAATGAATGAATATGGCATTAATATTCCTAGTTTTTCAACTTATTAATATCAGGCACTAAAACTGAATATATTTCACAATATACGCGCAACAGCAGTTCATCCAATAAAGGATTTAGCATCAAATGTACAAATGCAAAGCTCTGGCAACTGCATTCTATGTAAACAAACATTCCAACATTAAATAGTACTTGACTGGCAGAGATTGTTTTGTGCATGTCACGGCAAGAACATATCCTTTATCCATTTTACTTCAGATTGTTATAATTCCCAATAGAGACAAGGTACTAAAAATTGGTTGAAAAACCTAGTTTTTGGCATCTTTTTCCAATTTATAGTTTGGTTCGACCGTCATAGCTCAAATGCTCAATCCCTGTTTTTCATTAGTATCACTCATGAATGTCTTCTTATCAGCCCACATTCTTCTAATATGTATTTTATCCTTCAGTTTCAAAGCATAAAATACTTCCTTTCCATCTAGATTCCTTACCTTTCCATTTTGAAGGCTTATAGACTTGCCCTTGTTCACACTTTAATATTAAGGCTTTAAATCATTATATATCTTTTCATAATCTAGCGAGGCTCATAACCATTGTTATTCTTCTAAATTAGCATCAATGCTGAAGTACATGAATCAGATAGAGCATAAGTGGACCTCAATTTTAGATTTCAATTAACTGCACATGTGCAACTGTCTTAGCTCATAAACAGATGGCAGTGGAACTGGAATTTTTATGTGGATTATTATGATATTGATATTTCAATATAATGATGAATATCTCTTATAAGCTAAAAATGTTGCAAAAACTAATAGTTCTCTTGATACTGCTATGCCAAGAGTACCTTATCCGTTGGGCATTCAAATAATCCTTGCTGCTGAATGAACCATAGACACGAAGAGCTAATCTTGCATCCCACCCTATCTCTGCAAAATTCCTAATTTGATAGAAGGACACGATATAAGGTCATACATTTATGATTTAAAAACCTGTTCTGGCTGAAGTGATTAAGTTATATCCAGTTGAAAGCTACTTACAGTTTTGCAAGATGTGGAGCCAATGAAGCAGTGCATTCAGATCCAATTGTTATATAATGAGCCAAACGCATTTCTTCTATCTCAGGTACAGTCACAGCCACAGTCTTACAGGTAGTAAAGATCAATTTGATCAGAAAACAATGTTTCAAGATTTATTTATATTAGTATATGGAACTTTTGATGTACATTAGAAAGTCGCAGAGGATGCTGAAACTTAGATGGTTGAAGAAAAGAAGGCATTTCACTATACGAACTATGGTTGTTAAATAAAATGTGAGTACCTTCCACCCATAATGCTTGGATAGCATTTGCAAAGCTTGGTCACAGCAATTTCTAATATCACTCGTTGAGTCATTAAACCACTGATTGGTCCAAACAAGAATTACATCATGTTAGCATTTATTTCCAAAATACAATAAATAGAAAGAGTTTACATGACATTGAAATTGCTCCGTTGAATTGGATTAGTTGTAAGAATGTTTAGTTCCAAACTGCTTGGAAATCAGAGCTGACCTCCCCATATTTGGCTAATTTGATGTCTGTGATTGATTGCGTGGATGTCAGCAGAGGAAAATTCAATTCAGGCTGGAGGATTCAAAAAAAAAAAGGGAAAAAAATCAACCTAACAGGATCCTGAAAAGATGAACATCACAAAACTAGTAACAGAATATCTTAGCACCCAAGCACAACGAAGAGGACTTCTATGCTTTCTTTTATTTGAAAGAAAAGCACTGATTAAATATGTCTGTGATATGAGGAATTAGGAATGATTTTCTCACCTCTAAAGACAATTGTTGACCTGGGAGGTTACCAGAAATAGCTGCATAACTGATGCAAACAAGCATGTTTATTTAGATACTAATTGATAACAGCAGGGCCTTATAAACATAAGAAATGCTACTGGTCTTATGGAAGAAAATACTGACGCTATTAGTGCATCTTCAACAGTTGCTGCTAATATGCCTGGCATGCCAACTGTCCAATTCAGTGGAAGAACACTGAAATAACAACATAAACGTCTGTTAGGATTGTGAGGGTCAATAGTGTACAGTCAATGGATGGTGAAGCTTCTGATGGCCAGCTGATTTACCCAGAATTCGACAAGCGCCCAGAAGTTGGCTTGAAACCGACCACGCCACAAAGAGCAGCAGGCATCCGCACTGACCCTGAACAGAATAATCTTGGTAAGGACCATAGGGTTCTCAAAGTTGAATTTTTTAATGAAACATCTGCCAAAGATTACTGAATGTGTTTGAATGAATGAGGACATGTACAATGATCATGCAGTGCCACTGAAGATTGCATTTGTGATCCCTTGTCATGATAGGTAATAGTGAACTTCAGACTGACAAATTTGTTAGCCAGTTTTCGCTCTGAAGATGATTTGTTGCTTATCTCTGACTATATGTCTTTTGTGTTATTAAGTAATCAAAAAGTTTGTCATCCACATCCAGGTGAATTGCTAATTTAAAGGTACTGAAGGTTCTCCATTGAATTTTTTTTTTCAGAGTTTATTACATGATAAAAGACTGCCACTCCTTGAATAGCTTAGCAGCTTTTTATGTACTAGGCTCCCAAAAAACATCCTTTATTATGGTTTATTGGACCATTTCAAATATTAATATACCACTGAGGCCATCTCTGAGGGCAGGTAATCAGAAATGATTGGTTCTGATAACTGCATCAATTTTCATCTGTACTTTTTACTAGAAG
This sequence comes from Calamus simplicifolius, assembly GCA_900491605.1. Lineage (NCBI taxonomy): Eukaryota > Viridiplantae > Streptophyta > Magnoliopsida > Arecales > Arecaceae > Calamus > Calamus simplicifolius. Next base: position 1,053,494 of record UESW01004080.1, read on the forward strand.
TAGTAAATGGGAATGGCAAATGTGTTGAGTAGCCAATCATATTCTGTTTGATATCACGTGTGGAAGGGGCCTATTCCAAAACAGTCTTACAGTCAGGAAGATACCTACCTTGATTTAGCTGGGATCTGGGAGGTTCAAAGGCATTATTAACTTATAAAGAGTGCACATGAAGGGCATGCAAGGAAACTTCCAACATTGTCTGTATTATATATCTTGTGGACCACTCACAGCCTTCTCTGAACAAGAGGGTGGTTGCCATCAAAGATTGACCCCTCCAAGTGGTTGACAATTAAAATGCTGGCCAGAAATAGCTTAGATCTGAAGGTAAAGGTAAAATATATCTATCCCCTCCAAACTTACCTCCTCCATCAACACCAAGTGCAACAGGGCATAATCCAGCACACACAACAGCAGCTGATCCACTTGAGGAGCCTCCAGAAACCCTGTTGATGTTGTAGGGATTTCTAGTAGACCTGTAATAAATTGAGGGCATGTGCTCAAGAACTAGAAAACCGACATAAAAACTGTCAGCTAGAACTGTTCTTTTCTATGTTTGCACAGGCAAGCGCTTCTTTGAATCATTCAGAGAAATTTAGAGTGGAATAACTTGGAACAAGGGTTTCATTAGAACAGCTGCTCCATGACTACCCCAACACTAATGCTATTTGTTTCATTGGATTATTCCCTGTTCCACCCACTATTTCAACTTCACTGCAGGGTCTGGTACTTGTAACCATTGAACATTGTCCCAACCGTATGGAATCAGCTTTAAAAGCTGTCATATGTTGGGTATTTCTATTTAGGACCATCTTTGATGTTAACTCTGGATGCTTGGAGGGGAAGAGGAAAAAAACCATGTTTATACCCATAGTGAGGATTGATTCCACTGGTCCCAGCGCCAAGCTCATGCATGTTAGTCTTGCCAACAAGCATAACACCACATGATCTCAATTGCTTAACACAGCTTGCATCATCAGTACAATGTCTCACCTTGTGCAGCCACTTGGTTCCTCCTACAAAAGCCAAAATTTCAAGAATGTGGCAACTATAAAGAAATAACTGGATATAGATTTGTAAATACTGACACTAGAAGAGCATAGTACCAGTGGTAGAATAGGGCAAGCAATCAATCTCATCTTTGATAGCAACTGGTACTCCATCCATAATTGAAAGAGGGCTTCCTGGTAAGGATCATAATTGCAGTTAAAAACAGGAACATAGCATTAAGTTCTACAGCTCAGCAGCAATACCTTCGCACCATCCAAACTAACTGCTTCAGCGGCTTTCAATGTTATTAATAGGTACAACAAGCCACACAAAAAGCAAGTGCTTTCAACAAAAAAAAAAAAAAAAAGTAAACTACGTTCTTGATCACCAGGCATTTAGTGGAATATAATGCATGAAAAATATGTTGGAATGAAGAGAAATAGGCAGCGAGAGATGTCTTTAAGGAAGCCATCCCTCAGAAGTTATTTGTATGACCGATGTTTTGCTATGGTAAACTGATGTCGTAAGGCCTCAAGTCTGATGCAAGATTTTTTTTTTTTTCCCAATGTATCAAAATTCCCTCATTGTTTTTTTTCCCTTATATATTGCTTTAACATTATTATATTTCTTAAGATAATGTAATAACATGCTAACTTAGATCAAAACAGAGGGAAGAAAATTCTATGTAATCTATCGATCTAATAATTGCAAATAAGTTACGGTAATTTAATTCAAGTTTATTAGGTGTCTCACTTTTGTATATGTGTTGCTGTTTTGCTTGTGCCCTGTGGCTAAGCATCTTTGAAGTACCTCGGCATCATTGTAGGTGAAAATTCTTATCTGGATTCTTGTCCATGGCAGGCTGTTAACTGCTAACAATCTAAGAATGCGTGGTTGGGTCGGAGGCCAAGAATTTTCCCCATGCAAGAGAGCCAACAAAAATGTAGATAACCCCTGCACTCTTTTCTTGTGGGTAAGCAACAGAGAGTGCTTCAGAGTCCAAGGGTTGGGAAATGGGAAGGCTCAGCTAGGTGTCTTTGGACTGCTTGGAAGTGCAGGAGGGTGATCAAGAGGTTGAAGCAAAATGCTCTCATCTTTGTGAAAAATGAGAACCCAGCCATTGTTGCGTTGCAGGCTGTATCCTCCATCATTGCTTGGACAGAAGCCATGCCTCTCAGCTCCAAAAGGAAGAGGTGTGCTACAAGATCATGAAGGACTTCCCTGAATTCTACCATGGAATGTGGCAGAGGGGATGTTTTGGTTCATTTTGTACTGGTAGGTGCATGATTGCAACAAGGTTACAACCATGAAATGAGTGATGGCAACCCCACCATTTTGCTCAGGAAAAACGGAGCATTGTTTTTTGATATGTTTATTGTTTCCTGGATATCTCATGATCTTTGACAAAGTATAGCATGTATTTAGTATAAGGTATGCCAAACTAACCCCCATACCTGGTACATTAACATTATACCAACGTGATACGTATGGAATCCAATACTAACCTTGCAAGTCTTGATTCAAAACCTATCTAACACTTCCTCCAATCCTCTTGATGCACTTCTTCCCATGTCCATCAAGATAAAAACAATAGATCTGACCTAATATCGGAGTGTCATAACCAGCAGTATATGACTTGTTTACACTCTTAGGGTGCCATTACCAGCAGTGACAAACTAACAGGAACGGTAACAACAAAGTCTGTTCTTTCTCATTTTTTTAGTAAGCTTCGAGTCATCATGCTGAAAGTTCGACAAATATCATTAGTTTGCAAGAAATTACTGCATACTGTGACCAAACGTCAGTCGAAATGATAAATTTACCACCCCGAAAAAAAAAAAAAAAATCGAAGTTGTGAAAAGGACTCTGCAAGGTGGCAAATTATTAATATTTTTACAACATATCATAGCATCAATACCTCTCTCATATCGGAGTGTCGACTCTTCAGCCTGCCTTAGAATATCTTGAGCATTGTAAGTAATGAAGAAACTCATTTGGAGATCGTTTGAGTCCTTGACAGCCTCTAAAAATCGCTTCGCTACCTGCATATATCTCCATGAATTAGCTTCAAGAAAACAAGCAAATGTTCTGGACACAGACTTTGTTGTTAAATAATTCAATTTGTATCGCTGCCAGGCCGTAGACAGAGCAGAGCAGATGGAAAACTAAGTGGATGTCATCAAGAAAGACATGAGCTGAAACATAATAAAAAGTTTGGTTCGTCTTAAAGAGATAAATTTATGCTTTCTTGTACGGAAGAGTTAATGAAATAATCATTGGGGAACATCGCTCAGCCATAAATCGTTATGGTTAGTGTGAAATACCGCAAGAGGAGTTGTTTCCCCTGATCTATAGGCCCTGGAAAAGTCCCGTATGGTCCAACGCTTGAAGCTAGGAACCGAATCACACGAGGTATATTCCAAGCAAGGAGGGAGGCAAGCCATGGCTTCTTGAACTCGTTCAGCAGGAGACAATCCACTCTTTACAAGATTGACATTCTGCTCTGCTATGTCTGCCCAATGTTCAAAACCAATTGAGAGGTAAATCTCAAGCACATGTACTGTTGATAAATCAAAATTATCTTCATTTGCTGAGAGCTGACTATAATAATAAGAATTTAAAAAAAATAACCAATTTTTTCAGAAAATGTTGCATTTTGGAAGAAAACTAACCTTCCCAATCATGGGTGTTAGTGAACAGAGGTGGCTCCTGGATCACAGCAAATGAGACAAGCTGCAAGAAGTTGAGATCCATGGTCAGAAACTTCTGTTGTCCAAACAGATGGGCAAAATTTATTAGTTTTATGGAAGCAGTCCATGGGCGTCATTGGATGCTCATAAAAGTTGGTGATTATTGTGACGCAGATTAGCTTAAATAAAATCATTAATCATCAATGCAAATTTCACTGGTTTCAATGCTAAATCACTATATATGCTACCAAAGCTTCAAAAGACAAATGAATTAAGAAAAGCTTGCTAATTTTTTTTAAGGATTTGATGCTAGTCCTGAAGAAAATGAGAGAGAGAGAGAGAAGGGGACAGACAGCCAAAGAAAACAATTCCAAACAACTCATACGGATGGATCAACAACAGGAAACCACCCAATACCTTGTTGATGAGATTATTTTTCTTCAGTATGTACACCACGATCGGCCCGAGAATGGTCGACTCCAAAATCCACACAAAAATCTTCACAATAAGCCCAGCCATTCGAGGAGCTAAAATTAAAAACATCCACAAAACAACACCTCATATCACACCACACCAACAAAACTAGTAGGAGGATCAAAGAGCTTCCAAAATCTTCAAAACAGAGTACCTTTCACATTAGCATGCAGATAGGATTCCTTGCTGTCAGGGCCAAGATTGACACCGGTGGCCGGTTTGTAAACCTTCCCTGCAGATCTGAAGAGATCCATGAATGGAGAGATTTGCGCTTCTTCCACCTACAACAACAACAACAACGAGTGATTAAGAGTACCGGCTTCTTCGATGTTTGGAGTATATATATAGAGGGATCGGAGGCGGAATTAGCAAGAAAAGGGACGGTTTAAGCCAACAAGATGAAAACAATCGGAATGTTCTCAACCGTGGCGGTAGAGGAGAAGACAAACTAAAAGAAAACGAGGAAGACGTAAAGAATGGAAATGGTATCGTTTCTCGACTACGTCGTTATCATCTCGAGTCGAGCTACGACAGAGCGAGCGAGGTGGTCGCCCCATTTTTAACGGTAAATTTTCCCGGGAGATGGACGGAGGGAAAGAGCTGGAGAGCTGGGTCTGATCGCGTAACTGCCACCGTGTACTGGAAGGAGACACACAGTAATTCCGAGGCCCACTCACCGACCAAGTCTCTCTCACACGCATTGTTTGAGTGAGTGGAGCACTTTCTTGTTCACCGACCCAATTCCCTTCTAACGCGTCATTCTGATTCCTTAATTTATTCATCCTTTTATTTTATATGTGGGTTTAGGACTCCATTCCATGGTTGAATTGATTTGGAACGAATGGTTTGGGAATGCCCTCTATATCCCAATTATAAGACGAGAATCATAAAGCCATCTTCATTCTGGGGATTTAGGTTTAGAGATCCAATTCCAATCTTCTATCGATTGAAGCTTCTTCGCACGTGAAATAGAATAGTCGGCACTTAGGCAGTGTTTGATATAAGGGATAAGAAAGGATATCCTTTGGATATCCTTTCTTATCCCCTAATGTTATAGCTAAAAGGGATAGATCTAAAAAATTTAACCACAGGGGTTAACCATGGGTTATCCCCTGAACTTAGTCCCTAAAGTAATATTTGATAGCCTAAAAGCTATCCCTGGATAAATGTACGGGATAGCATTTATCTAGGGGATAGCTGAGGGAATAAGCATTTTTTTAAAATTACAAGTTTGCCATCAAGGGATAACATTAGTTGTTCCTGGGTTCCCTAGGGAATAAGTTCAAGGGATAACCCATGGTTAACCATGGTTAACCATGGGTTATCCCCTCTAGTTAAATTTTTTCAGACTATCCCTTCTAGCTATAGCATTTGGGAATAAGAAGGGATATCCAGGGGATATCCTTCCTTATCCCCCATATCAAACACTACCTAAGGTAGTGTTTGATAGGAAAAATGTTATCCATGGATAAGTGTACGGGATAGAATTTATCCCCTGACTATCCCTAGGGATATCCTTGGCTATCCCATTGATCATATCAAATGCAAAAGGTAAATCCATGGGATAACCTTTTTTTACTCTTATTTGGAGGGATAACCAGCTATTCCTGCATTCTCTAGGGAATAAATTGAGGGGATATCCCAGGTTAACCATGGTTAACCATGGATTATCCCTTTGGTTAACTTTATTCCCTGCTATCCCTTATAGTTATGGCTTTTGGGAATAAGAGGGGATATCCTCTGGATATCCCCTCTTATCCCCTATTTCAAACACTACCTAAGGAACCTAGGAACAACTAAAGTTATCCCTTGATGGCAGACTTGTAATTTAAAAAAATGCTTATTCCCTCAGCTATCCCCTGGATAAATGCTATCCCGTACATTTATCCAGGGATAGCTTTTGGGCTATCAAACACTACCTTAATATATAATTGATCAAGAAGGCTTAGGAGGAAGAATGAGAAACCATTTCAATATAGCATGAGAAATTATATTTCAATCATATATTATGAAAAAAGTAATTATTAAATATATTAATATAATGAAAGATATATGATGAAATATATTATACTAATTATTATACTAGATCTACAATAAAGATGAGACCAAAGTTGATGTTAATTATGAGTTAGAATAATAGAGAAATATATTAGAATCTAAATATTTTAGGTTAAGTAGGACAAAGACATAATAGAATATAATTTTAATATAATTAAAAATAAAATTAATGTAAAATAAAAATTAAAGATCTGAAAGTTTCTAAAAGTGATGATTTTTAATATTAGAATCAATTTTATAAGAAAGAAGAAATGAGGATAATGTTGTACATAAAATTAAAGTGGCTAGATTGAATGAAATAAAGAAGTATAACTGAAATATTATGTGATCGTAGCCAAGTTGAAAATCAACTATGCTTTATGGTATAAAATATTAGATATTAAAAAACTTTATATATATATATATATATATATATATAAGATGAACTAGTTGCAATGAGAATGTTGAAATAGATATGTGGTAATATATATAAAAAAGATAGAATTAAAAAATAAATATTTTTTAAAAAATAAAGGCAGCACCAATCGAGGAGATATTGAGAGAATAATAACTTAAATAGTTTTGATATATGTAACATAAACCTAGAGATGTATTTACATAAAAAAGTAATTTGATGCATATAGAAGAAAAAAGAGATAGAGATGAACTTAATATTATATGAGAAAATAATAAAAAAATAAAAATATTATATCTTACAAAAAAATATAACTTAAAATCTAATAGAACAAAAAAAAAAATCATGTAATGAACCTCAATTAATATAAAATTAAGGCTTTGCCGTTGCTATATTTGTCATTACGTTCTATTCATATGTTACATTAGATCAAAAACAATCAGGAAGGAGTGCTTATTATAAGAAAGGCTCCGTGGCATTATTACTAGGTGGCCTTGTGTTTAGTGGTGAAAAGAAAGCTCCTTTTCCATACTCTTCTATTAAATATTATGTTGATGTTCATTTACCAATTTTATTTCATGTTCCCAAGTAAATTATCCCATGAGCATCAAGGCTAATATGTTTCACAAACATGAAATTAACGGCCAGACCTTGTAAGCAAATGGAACCTGACCAACTTTCCTTCTCAAATTACACTTGCATTTGAAAGTAATGGTCCCAACAATGTCCTTGATTGTTTGGTTGCTACACATAGTCATCATATTGCCTAATGTTTATATCCTCACATACCCATTTTGCCCAAAATATATAGTACAAAAATACTAGATGTCCACACCTTCCAAAAGAAAAGAAGCTCAGTTAGGTTTGTAATAGAAAACCAAGTTAATCTCCAATTCATTGGTGAGGCCTCATGATTGGCATCAATCAACGTGATCCACTGGCACAGCTGTTGTACCAATTTGCAATAAATGACTTGGAATTTCTTGGAGGAACCTCTACATTCTTGCACAATAAATTTCTGCTGGAAAAATTGGTGCTTGACCAGAGGGCACTGGCTCTATAAGTTTGTGTTGAGTTTTCAAGTTAAAAAAAACTAAATTTAGCCTATGGCTTTGGAATTGGCTAATGGCTATACTAAACAAGGTGACAAAAGTCAATATTGATCTTAGAAAAGTTTTGCTCCAGAAAACTTTTAGAGGCTAACGAGAATTTTGATGGCAGGGCCTCAGGATGAGTGAAAGGATGGCACTCAGTGGCACAAGCTTCCCTTTATTCTTTCCTCAAGAGTTGGTAAACTTTTCAAGGAAGTTATCATGTTAAAGCCTTGTGGGTAATAGATAAATTGGTGGTCCAAGTTATCACGGAATTTTTATGACAGGACCTTAGGATGAGTGAAAAGATGGTACTCAAGTGGCACAAGCTTCCTTTTATTTTTTCCTCAAGAGTTGGTTTAACTTTCTAACGAAGTTATCATGTTAAAGACTTGTGGATAATAGATAATTTGGTGGTCAAAGACATATGATAGAAGACTAGAGCTGCCCCTCCTATGATCATGTATTGCTTCAACTTTATTGTATTTAATCATGTCAAAAGTGTAGTTGAGGCATTTAAAGTTTTAAATTTTGATGGATAGGAGAGCATTCTAATCACTCTGACCTATTCAAACAAATTGAGATTAGGACAATGACAGAAAAATATTAAGAATAAAAGAAAAGAAAAAAAAACAAAAGTAAAATAAAATAAAAATAATAAAGAAAAATTGAAAAGAAGAAAGATTAGGGTATTCCATCGGGATAAATGAGATAAGGAATATTTCATTCCATAAAAAAATTTAGACATCGTTATCTCTCAAGATTTAAAATATTGGATGCATCACTGCAAAGGTGAATATGTTGTTTACAAAAGAAATTGAAATAACGGTAGGATTAAATAAAATCAGCCTAATAAGCTTTGATTGCAAATTTTTGCTATGCTTTTTTTTTTTTTTTTTTTTTCAGAACGGTAAAATACAGATTGTTATCAAACATGGTTTAAGCATTATCAAATTATACCCATATTAGTCAAAATATTACATTTAACTATCATGCATTTCAAACACTATTAAATTAGGCTTATGTGTGTTGATATTTATTTAATTAATATAAGCTTTAAATACTATCAAATCATATTCTTTGGAAAAATTAAGTAAAACTCGAGTAGGTCTAAAATATATGAATAATTAAGCGCAGCTTTTAAAACATGTTATCAAATCATCTAGACTCCAATTAGTAGCGCTTAAAATAAATACATGATAATTAAGTATAAATCACATAAATATAATTTGATGATGCTTAGATTATATAGGATGGTAACCTATATTTTATTTTATTTTATTATACACGATTGTTCTATATGAGGTTCAAAATCTGAGAGATAACGACCATCATAAATTCGCTCAATGATCGCTTGTCTTGATCAGTTGAGGGTTTACATTTCATGACAAGCAGGCATCAAACATTTAGGTCGAGACAAGGCCAGTATTGTTGTATGGCGGACTAGAAGCCTCTCATCCATCTTTTTTTCCATTGGCCTCTCATTTATTTGGTCCCTGCTATCGTCTCTCCAATGGCATATAACAACCGTCTCATCTCGCTGACGAATTAAAGGACGATTGACTAATGCTTACATTCCTCGTGATTAGGGGGGGGGGGGGCTTCTTTTTTCCACCACTTGCTTGCTTGGTTCTTAGCAGTCTAGAATCGCCAACCAACCACGCCAACAAATTAATTCAATCCTACTTCCATCGCCACCACCATCTCCATTACTGCACTCACTACGAAAGTTTTGCCCAAGTTATTGCTTGTTGCTTCTGGTGGAGCATGGAATCTTCCAGCCTATCCCACCCACTAAGGGGGCTGCTTTATTATTAATACTTTTTTTTTTTTTTTGTACCGTTAACCCAACCGTCAGGCTAGGGGAAGCTTCTATTTGAACTATCCGGATTATTCAGTACATCTCTTAATTTTTAAACTATCTTTAAAATTCTCGGCCTCTCCTCTGTCTCATATGCTTCGGCAGCCGCTCTTTTACGGCTTTTTTTCTTTTTTGTTCGCTTCAATAGTCTTCTTCCTTTCTTTGTTTGATCCGATAAACTTTCTCGACTTCCCCTTCTTTCTCCTTTCACTTCAGCAGCTCCCTTGGCTTTTCTTTCTTTTCTTATTCGCTTCGACAGCTACTCCCCCATCTTTCCTTTCTCCCTTTCCGTTGACTTCACCCCCTCTCTCGAGCACCTGAGCAAGAAGAAGTCGAAAAAAAAGATTGGTGTCCGAAAGGAAGAGAGAGAAGGAAGAGCGTAAGAAGAATAAGAAAAAAAATAAAAATTTTAAAAATAATTTTAATTAAATTTTTTAAAAAAAATTAAAAAATATATTAAATATTCAAATTAATATTCAAAATTAGAATATTAAGAAGTATATGATATTATAAAAATATTGAGAAGGTAGATGATAAAAAGAAAGATAATACTTTTTTTTTCCTAATTCAATGGAATGGGATAATCTCACCATCAACCAGAGGCAACCCTATCGTTCAAAGTATTTCAAAATAATTTTTTAACCATATAACCAGATACTCACACAGCCATAAAAGCCGCTCTCTCCCACAGCAAGAGAGTGCTAAACAATGTTTTGAAATTGGATCGGACAACGAACCAGCTTAACATTTGGGTCGCGGGTTAATCGGTTCGACCGGATGAACCAGTTTGGTCGAACCGGATAATATTATAATTAAATGTTAATTTAATAATATAAAATAATAAAATAAAAATATAATTTAAATAAAAATTTTAAAAAAATCTAAAAACCGGGTTGGACCGATTGAAACCCAGCTGATTCAATGAGTTTTTTCGGTTTTTATCGGGTCATATAAAAGCCAACTTTAATAATAAAACCGGACCGGACTGATGATCGGTTCCCGATTGGACCGGTTGGACCAGTTGGACCGGTCGATTCGGTCCGATTTTCAAAACATTGGTGCTAAACACGCTTTGAAAAGCGTATTTTCTAAAAGTCGCTTTTGGGGAAGATGTGAAAGTCGCTCTCGACTCACTTGCCCAACCAAATAGAAATAGGCCGCGAATCAAATCCTGGCAAAAGTATTCAGTTTTATATTAACTCCACTTCTCCCACGACCAAATACAGAGTGGTGCATATATGCAAGCGTGCGGGAAAAGGCTTTATACATCGCATCCGATGCAGCAAGTTCTATGTGAACTGCATCATTCTTTTTTATTAGTTTATATGCATATGACACTTATTAAAAAATATTAAGATAGCTTTACGCTATCCAAGGGAAAAAATTATGGTACCCTAGTTTTAAACTTACGACACCGTAGTTATAAAATTAAACATCCATTCAGAAAGTAAAAAAAAAATTCTAATTTTAAACTTACGATACCGTAGTTATAAAATTAAGACATCCGTTAATTAAGCAAAAAAAAATTACGATATCCCAATTGTAAATTTATCCATAGTTATAAAATTACGATGCCTGTCTAAATAATTTTTTTTGGAATTTGTGTATAGACACGTCCTCTGAATGGGTATTGATGTGGCTGATCCAACGCTATGCCACTTTGCGTCTCATTAATGTCCAGTCGAGTGAATGGGCTGGAGCCTTTAATGGTGCATAAATGGTCATAATGGCTTGAAGAGCATTTAATGGAATGAAGTGTCTCGCTTCGGCCCTCTTTTTCGATCCCAGATGGCCGACCTCCTGAGCCCGCTTTGGCCTCCAAGGGGCCCTTCGACCACGGTATATCTCTCATACCAAGGCATTTATGGCCACGCACACCCAATTACTCTAAGGCATTTATTGCCTTATTAAAGGCATTTATGGCTGCCACGTTGCTCTCCTCCGACCACCGAACCCAACCTCTAAGGCCGACACAACCTCTAAGGCCGACACCTAAGGCCAACGTGCATACAATTGCTCCAAGGCATTTATTGCCTTATTCTCTCCTTATATAAAGGCATTTATGGCTGCCACGTTGCTCCTCTCGGTCTCAACTCTCGCTTGGCCTCGGACCCGCAGCTGCCAAGCTCCCTCCAGCCGTGAACAGTGCCATGCAAGTGAACAGAGCCTCGTATGTGAACAGTGCCATGCAAGTGTTCACCATTGGTCTTTTCTGAAACTCATCAGAGAGCATGAATGGTGCCACACAAGCACTCTATAATCAATGTTCTACGAGGGACAGTTGGCTTCAACTCAATATCATCTTTCTCCCCCAACGGCTGTACCTTGGGACCCACACGACTAACTTTATCACCATCACTGTCCGCATGGGACAACCAAAAAGGTGACGTAGGGGACATGTTTGGCAAGCGCCATAACGACGGCCATGCCCTGCGACCACATACTCTGACAGGACACGGCCTGCAGCTTGACACATCATATGGAGGTAAGCTCCACTGTGCTGCCATCAATTAATGTTCTGACAAGTGATCACGCCCCAAGCCCACGGACTCTAGGCATCTATAAAAAGGGTAAGAGGGACCCCGACTAGGTAACACACTCATAACGCTCCTAAACGCTCACAGAGAGGGCTCTTCTCGGAGCCTCTCTCTCTCTCTTTCTCTTTCGAGCTTCCTCAAGCTCACGGCTGTTGCCCAGAGCGCTGACTTGAGCGTCGGAGGGTCCCCACCGAAATTTCCAGCCCTTGGGACTTGTTTGCAGGCTCGCAGGCGCAAGGAGCTCGCCGGAGGACCCCGGGCTCGCTGGAGGAGGTGACCGGATGCTCGAGGCCGGTGATTTGGCGTCAACAGATTGGCGCGCCAGGAAGAGGGGACGCGCTGAAGGAAAGAAAGCTCTGTCTCCTTGAGCTATAAGTCTCCGTCCCCTCTAAGATAGCTATGGTGGTGATGCACATGCCGAAAGTTCTCACCAATCGTGCTGGAGGGCATCCACATCGTACTAGGCAGCAAAAGGCCACCCTCTCTGCTCCTTCACCACCAACCTCAGCTGCTCTAATTAACCAGCTAGCCATCTTTAATCAACAAGTTCAAGCCTTGAATGCATCAGTTCATGAACTGCAGAAGCAACGTTCGGTGGCCACTTAGCAGCAGCCCAAGCTTCTCACATCGCTCGTGATAGCTGCACCCGTTAGTCAATGATTCATCTGCAGAAAATCTCTTCAGGAAGAAATTATCACTATTATGCACCATCTAAGCACCACCATCGTGAAGCTTTCAAGAGATTGCAGTCTCCTACCTCCCGCTCAAGCAGCCACTCCACCCCTTAATCATCTGGTGCTTAGATGAGGAAGCATCTGGATGAACAACACCGGTGGCTGGAAGAGCTCACTCAAAGGCTCAACAATCGGCCAGAGGTGGACTACAACATGGGTAGCAGAATAGTTTTCAAAAGGGATGGACTTGAGACATTATCCGTCACCTCAAGCATTTATGGGCATTTTAATTTCTGATGGTAGCAAGCCGAGAGCTGTTGTTGCAATTAATACAAGGAGGAAGATGAGGACAAAAGGCTTTGACTGGTGACTCCAACTTTCCTCTCTCTCCTTCTCTCTGTTACACCCAAAAGCCAAACCGAGCCTAGGACCTTTTACGGATTTCGTTTTAGTTACTCTTAAGCTTCAGCACCGAGGGCAATCAATCTCTTCAAAGAAAAAGCTAGGCAAAGAGCCCTCCCAGCAACTCCGCCGACCTTTTTACTCTCAGCAACGCCCTCGATGGACTCTCCCAGCCATTCATCTTCAATGACCGCCAACTGTCGAGGCTTTCCTCAACGGCCTCTAGCTTTGTCCCGGTTTCTAGCTTCTTCCCGGCCACAGACATCTCGTCCTGGCCTCCAATGCGAGGGAAGGCCCAAGTAAGGGCAACGACACCTCCAATCCAACTAACATGACTCCATGGGGGGCAGACCACCAGCGGGCAGAAGTGCTCAAATCCACAAAAGGAAAAACATGGGTGCTACAAGAGCTAAGTACATTGCACTTAAGATAGTTTTCTTTCATTAATACTTAAAAATGCCATGCAGGAAAGATTTACCTTGCATCAACATTCAAGACCAACCTCGCTTTGGCGTCCACCATAAGCCCGGGTTCAGCAGGGAAGGCCTCGGTCGACCCCAAGCGCCAGCACCACAAGCCCGGGTCCAGCAGGGAAGAAGCGCCGGCACCACAAGCCCGGGTCCAGCAGGGAAGACCTCGGTCGACCCCAAGCGCCGGCACCACAAGCCCGGGTCCAGCAGGGAAGACCTCGGTCGGCCCCAAGCGCCGGCACCACAAGCTCGGGTCCAGCAGGGAAGACCTCGGTCGGCCCCAAGCGCCGGCACCATAAGCCCGGGTCCAGTAGGGAAGGCCTCGGTCGGTCCCAAGCACCGGCACCATAAGCCCGGGTCCAGCAGGGAAGGCCTCGGTCGGCCCCAAGCGCCAGCACCACAAGCCCAGGTCCAGCAAGGAAGACCTCGGTCGACCCCAAGCACTGGCACCACAAGCCCGGGTCCAGCAGGGAAGACCTCGGTCGACCCCAAGCGCCGACACCATAAGCCCAGGTCCAGCAGGGAAGGCCTCGGTCGGCCCCAAGCGCCGACACCACAAGCTCGGGTCCAGCAGGGAAGACCTCGGTCGATCCCAAGCGCCGGCACCATAAGCCCAGGTCCAACAGGTAAGGCCTCGGTCGGCCCCAAGCGCCGGCACCACAAGCCCGGGTCCAGCATGGAAGACCTCGGTCGACCCCAAGCGCCGGCACCACAAGCCCGGGTCCAGCAGGGAAGACCTCGGTCGACCCCAACTGCCGGCACCATAAGCCCGGGTCTAGCAGGGAAGGCCTCGGTCGGCCCCAAGCGCCGGCACCATAAGCCCGGGTCCAGTAAGGAAGGCCTCGGTCGGCCCCAAGCACCGGTACCACAAGCCCGGGTCCAGCAGAGAAGACCTCGGTCGACCCCAAGTGCCGGCACCATAAGCTTGGGTCCAACAGGGAAGACCTCGGTCGACCCCAAGCGCCGGCACCACATGCCCGGGTCCAGTAGGGAAGACCTCGATCGACCCCAAGCACCGGCACCATAAGCCCGGGTCCAGCAGGGAAGGCCTCGGTCGGCCCTAAGCGCCGGCACCATAAGCCCGAGTCCAGTAGGGAAGGCCTCGGTCGGCCCCAAGCGCCGGCACCATAAGCCTGGGTCCAGCAGGGACAGCCTCGGTCGGCCCCAAGCACCGGCACCACAAGCCCGGGTCCAGCAAGGAAGGCCTCGGTCGACCCCTACGCCAGCACCACAAGCCCGGGTCCAGCAGGGAAGACCTCGGTCGGCCCCAATCACCGGCACCATAAGCCCGGGTCCAGCAGGGAAGACCTCGGTCGACCCCAAGCGCTGGCACCATAAGCCCGGGTCCAGCAGGGAAGGCCTCGGTCGGCCCCAAGCGCCGGCACCACAAGCCCGGGTCCAGCAGGGAAGACCTCGGTCGACCCCAAGCGCCGGCACCATAAGCCCGGGTCTAGCAGGGAAGGCCTCGGTCGGCCCCAAGCGCCGGCACCATAAGCCCGGGTCCAGCAGGGAAGGCCTCGGTCGGCCCCAAGCGCCGGCACCACAAGCCCGGGTCCAGCAGGGAAGGCCTCGGTCGACGCCAAGCGCCAGCACCACAAGCTCGGGTCCAGCAGGGAAGACCTCGGTCGGCCCCAAGAGCCGGTACCATAAGCCCGGCTCCAGCAGGGAAGACCTCGGTCGACCCCAAGCGCCGGCACCATAAGCCCGGGTCTAGCAGGAAAGGCCTCGGTCGGCCCCAAGCGCCGGCACCACAAGCCCGGGTCTAGCAGGGAAGACCTCGGTCGACCCCAAGCGCCGGCACCATAAGCCCGGGTCCAGCAGGGAAGGCCTCGGTCGACCCCAAGCGCCGGCACCATAATTTTGGGTACCACTGGCAGAGCGATGAACCATCGACACTCAAGCCCAAGACCAGCTCGGCACCAAAAGCCAAAAACTGACTCCAACGTTGATACCAAACACAGAGGCAATTTTATTTCAGCCCCTGTGGCTTTATTTCTGCTTCGGCCATCTTGTTTTAGCCTCAACGGCCTTATTACAGCCTCAGCGGCTTATCTCTTCCTCCACGGCAACGGCTTCCTCTGTCTCAAGAGCATCATTGCGGCATCATTGGCTCTTTGCCTCAATGGCATGTGGACGGGGACCCACATCCAAACTTTATGTCAAAGGTTAAAGACCCAAAGTCAGGTGAGGATCAGCCATTTGGGAGGTGACGCCCCTTTCGCCTTGCTGGGGTGGGCCCGCTTCGTCTCAGGGGCGAGGGGGCATCTGATGTGGCTGATCCAACGCTATTAGAGAATCGTGAAGGAAGGAAACTGACGGAGCCCTCTCTTCGGCCTCAGCTCCCAACATCCATCCACGGCATTGCTCTTGTCATACCGAAGAAAGAGAATAAGAGGGAGAAAGGGTCACATTATGTGCATGGGTTCCCTAAGGGCCACCTTGTGTCCCATTAATGTTCGGTCGAGTCAATGGGCTGGAGTGCAGAAATGGTCATAATGGCTTGAAAAGCATTTAATGGAATGAAGTATCATGGGCATCTCGCCTCGGCCCTCCTTCTCGACCCCCAATGGCCAACCTCCGGAGCCCGCTTTGGCCTCTAAAGGGCCCTTCGGCCAGGTATATCTCTCACACCAGAGCATTTATGGCCTCATAAAGCCACGTACACCCAATTGCTCTAAGGCATTTATTGCAAGGCATTTATGGCTGCCACGTTGCTCTCCTCCGACCACCTAACCCAACCTCCAAGGCCGACACCTCAAAGGCCGATGCCTCCAAGGCCAACGTGCATACAATTGCTCCAAGCTCCTTCCGGCCGTGAACAGTGCCATGCAAGTGAACAAAGCCTCGTACGTGAACAGTGTCATGCAAGTGTTCACTATCGATCTTTTCTGAAACTCATCAGAGAGCATGAATGGTGCCACACAAGCACTCTATAATCAATGTTCTACGAGGGACAGTTGGCTTCAACTCAACATCATCCTTCTCCCCAACGGTTGTACCTTGGGACCCACACAACTAACTTTATCACCCATCACTGTCTGCATAGGACAACCAAAAAAAGTGATGTAGGGGACATGTTTGGCAAGCGCCGTAACGATCGGCCATGCCCTGCGACCACCTACTCTGATAGGACACGGCCTGCAGCTTGACACGTCATATGGAGGTAAGCTCCACTGTGCTGCCATCAATTAATGTTCTGACAAGTGATCACGCCCCAAGCCCATGGACTCCAGGCATCTATAAAAAGGATAAGAGGGATCCCGACCAGGTAACACACTCATAACGCTCCTAAACGCTCACAGAGAGGGCTCTTCTCGGAGCCTTGCTCTCTCTCTTTCTCTTTTGAGCTTCCTCAAGCTCACGGCTGTTGCCCAGAGCGCTGACTTGAGCGTCGGAGGGTTCCCGCCGGAATTTTCGGCCCCCGGGACTTGTTTGCAGGCCCGCAGGCGCAAGGAGCTCGCCAGAGGACCCCGGGCTCGCTGGAGGGGGCGACCGGACGCTCGAGGCCGATGATTTGGCGTCAACAATCTCCATGGTGAACAACTGAAGAACTCGTGGATGGAGAAGGAAATGCTTGCACAGTATCTGGCAGAGCATGGATAGATTCATCATCTTGTGCTATGTTAAGGTCAATGTGCATTTGTTTGGAGAAATTAGTTTGTTGCATCTGGCTTGACGTTTTAGTAGAGGGATCACCAATAGATTCATTTAAATCTGCAAAGCAAAAAGAGAGATCAGATAAGGATGTGCAAGTTTATTGAAACTTAAATTAAGATACTTACACCTTGAGTTCCTCCATGTGAAGTGATAGAGTTTCATGTCATAAAAGGAATAAAATTCTCCCAAGGTGTGCATGCAAATGAAGTTAAAATTGTGCAGGAAGCATGCAGCATTTGCAAAGGTAAGACTGGAAGCTGGAATTGAGTAAGAATATAGAGATGATGGAACTTGTGCATCAGAGGTATGCAATGTTGTTTCTGACAGAAACTGACAGAGGGAGATCCAAATTTAACAAGATAAAGGTACAATATAAATCATGATGGGCATATCTCAGAGAGCCTAATTCTGATTTCTGGTACCTCTGAAGTTTAAAGTCAATTTCTGGTAGAATAATAAACAGTCAGATAGTGTTGATCAAAGTGAAATCATACTCAATCAAGGATCTAAAATATATCAAGGGAAAACAGGCCATGCATTAGCTTCATATTCAACAAATAATGATTATGGAATCTGCAACAAATGCAGGAATTCATTAAGGATGTTTTTGCTTGTATGTAAGCCGCAAACGAAAAGTATCCCTAAATCCAGGCTTGTGCAGTCACACACCAAGTCAATGTCTCAAAACGTGGAAAAGCAGGCAGTTTAAAAATATTGGGCCCCATCACAACCTTTCCATACCAATGTCATATCTATAATGCAAGTAGGCAAGGTATACCCGACTTCCGGCCAATCTGAATTTGAACCAGACCAAAAATGTGGACCCACTGCTATGGCTATTACAAGATTGGTCGTGGCTCTCCCTGAGTAAATACAGCATTATAAAGATGGAGAGAATGGTTCTGGCCCGTGAAACTTGGGCCTAGGTTAAATTTAATGAGAAATTGCACCCAAGCATGTTATATTTAGGTAATGAATTGATACGGATCTAGATTCGTGACTTCACACTGAGTAAGGTCAAAAACTTTCAAGATGGTTATACCTTGTATTAAGGTCAATAGTGCCACAAAAGCTTGAAGAAACATATAGACTATCTCGAACCTCCTTGCCACCACCAACTTGTTGGTCTTTGCCCTCTCCTTTCCCCCACCCAATACCCTTATCATACTGTCTAATATCCTTAGATAAAAATTTATGATATTCTAAATATTAGTCGACACCTCCCAGATAGACACATAACACATCCACACACTAGGTACTTTGAGACAGACAAGCACAAGCACATGCAACCATTCCTCGACCTGCACACCCATATGCTTGCATGCATACAGGATATATATATGTGTGTGTGTGTGCGCGCGCGCGCACATACTCACGCCAACTTTTCTATTCAATTGCAATATGGTGGAACACATCCTATGTATTCACTACACACACCGATGCATAAGTTTTCTTATTTCTTTTTTTTTTTTTTGAGGACTCTTGAGATATTTGTATTATGATAACTAACCATATTTTTCCAATTTCTTCTTTTTAGCATGACACAAATTTATTCATATAAAAAATAGAAATACAGGTGAAACAGAACACATTACATGAAACATAAGAGTCCAGAAGACAGATCATTCTAAAACACATTTGATAATAGGACGGTATCCAGCATTAACACTATCCAGCTTCCATGCTTTAAAATCATATTCAAGATTTCTTATCATCCAGACAATATTCCACTGCATCCATTGATTGGGAAGCACTATTGTCTTTCCTATCCTAAAATGCTTGACTAACATAAATTGGACCTTAAATTATGTGTAATGAATAATGTTTCCTGTACCAAACATTGCACTCTATTCACCTAGCACAGGGAAAAACTAGAGGGTAATTTAAAAGCAAGACGAGTTTCAGTGTTGTAATTAACAACATTTTGTTATCCACCAAAAGCTTTCTAGCTTAACCTGTTAGATAATTCAGTTTCTGAATCTTATACATTTGTGCATAATATGATAGACACTTCTTACTCTGAATATATAATGTCTTATTCACATCAGGCAAGAGTGTTGATGCTTGGAATAAAATTTGAAGTGTCTTTTACAACCACACTACATCACAAGCATTGGCATTATAAATTAAACATCTCATGTGTAAAACAAATATGATTTGATTGGTTAAGATGCTTCTAGTGAATTGTCAGAACTTCCTTTCCAGTATGAGAATATTTAAGAATGATAAACTTTCAAACTCAATTTTTCTCAATTTGTCACAACACCTTCGACACCTTAACTCCTATTACTTATGCCAAACTGAATTTCCATAGAATGCCCCTCTTTTACCTTATCAACAGGTGGAATTCCCCAAGCAAATTGATCTAACAAATATTTTATTAGGTTAACAATCATGAAGTCCAAGGAGTTTTTTCCTTGCATACAAAGTCCAAGCATGTCGAATGATAGGAGAAATCTGATGCCGTTCTTAAATAATCAGTAGATTATCTAAAATCTACTAGATGACATGTTATAAATTAATCATTCATTTGCAATGACAGATAAATCAAAAAATGTAAATAATTGAAGATGGCTCTAAATTCATCAAAGAAGCTGTAGTTTTGCTTGACAACTAAAAGTAACATGCTATCTGAGCTAGAGTGGCCGTGAACCATCCCTTTTGCACCATAAATCTAGAATCAAAGCTTTACTATGAAGATTTTATCTTATTGCATTGATAGGCTTTTCCACCAAGTCTCATAAGGAGAAAGATGTGCAGGGTTACAATTAGGTTAAAAATATCTAATGATGCCACATATTGTTTAATACAAAGAACATGCAATTAGGCTTAGTATAGGAAAGATATGATAGCTAATTGTGCCAAAAGGATCAATGGCAGGTATCTCAGATTGCTCAAATAAACCACAAAGTGATGAGAAACTGATAAACTACTTTGCTATAAACCATAAAGTTGAGAAACTGATAAACTAACCAAGTGCGCTCTGCCGGCGCAGCCTTGCCATTGCACTTATAGCATTTCCTGAGAACTTGTATTTGACATCAGTTACCGGTTTCTCCTGCAAATATGAAGTGAGATAAGGAGTCATGATATTGTTGACAAGCAAATGGCATTCATTACCATAGCAAAAGATAACAAGAGGAACAAGGAGCACACCAATACAGTTGAAGGTGACGTTTTCGCTAAAATTCTTTGCACTTGCCTGCAACGACACTGGAAGGCCACAATGATCAGCACAAGAAATGTGTTTGTCTACAAAATGCTAAATCAAAGCAATCAAAAATAAAAAACACACCTTACTGTTGCCTGCTCATTTGTCTCCTTTGCAGTGTCTCAACTAATGGATCATTACAGCTACTAATTGGAAGAGGATGTGCAGAATCCATTTCACAAGCGGTCTCCTTAACAGTATCTCCATTTGACAAAGAGCATACTCCTGCAAAAAGTGATGGTGATTTAGAGATTGGCTCCACCATCTCCTCAACCTCAGAATTAATGATGTAATTGTCACAGTCTATTTGCTCATCACTGTGCTGGATGCATCTGCCAAAGGATTATGATTCCCTGCCAAAACAAGCAGAAATTGGACAATCAAAAATTTAAAAAAGTAAAAGGAATATGTGTACATCTCGTATGAAGTACATGTAAGCACGTGTGCATGGATGTGCAGTCACACACACACACGCATAGAAAGAAAGAGAGAGAGAGAGAGACCTCTTGATTCTTTCATAACTGCAGTGGTCATCCTTAAGAGCTTTTGGCACATTATAGTATCTTGAAAACAAATAAATGTGTGCTCTGATAGGTGTGATATATCAGAACTAGTCATCTTAGTAAACCCAAAGGAAGTCGTCCATGTTTCTAAAAGCTGAGGAACTGCTGGCAGCAGTAGCTTTTCTACTCCTAACGAAGAAAGGAGCTGGAAAATAAGTAAAAAAGCAAGTTAGCGAGCAAGCATCATAATCACGCCTATGGGCAATGTGGCCTAACAGGTATTAAAAATCTATGGGCATGAACAATTGTGAGCATAAAATGAAAACTGACTAGTAACAGCCATGTTTAGGGAGATTACAACTTACCAATTATCTTTAAAGAAACTAAAACAAACAGCTAGCATCAGTGAATGTGGAAAACCTGAGGTTGAGCATCGATTGACTTTTGATGTTTCACCTAATACTATAAAACCAAAACCAAAACATTTTGGTTTCAATGGGAATTGATCCAAAGTTTCAGCCAAGACTAACTCAAGCAGCCAGATTACCTTGATCTAAAACTACCAAATAATTGTAATTTCTTTAGCTCTTTCAATGTCTAAAAAATTTCTTTAAATAAAACCTATATTTTGCAGGTATTAAGAAGACCTAGAAACACTGGGATGTCATATTCAAACAGATTGTTTGAGCTATGGCTTTGACATATGTTTGAATATCCTGAAAATGCATAACCATTAGACAGTGGATTGAGGTGATGCACTCAAAATGTGATTTCTGATCTAATGTGCACCCCCCCACCAGGTGGAGAAAAAGAAAAAGAAAAAGAAACCGACAAAAAAGGATTTCTGATGGTTTCTTGCAAAACCACCAAAATAGGCACGTTTAAATTTATTTTTTGTCTTGGCTTATTTTCCTAATTTTAGTCAACATTTTTTTCAAATTTCTACTGAAACTAGAGCTAAAACTGCCAAAACTGCAGAAAACTTTTCTTGTGCTAACAAAAAAACGAAATCAACTGCTCAAAGTTAAAAATGCATGATAGGAAGCAAGCATAACATGCAATACTAGCAGATTTTGATAGTCTGAGATGGCATGCAGTCAGTGATCAGAGCTAGATTGACCCGATCATGCAGTGTGTACAAGTAGTAAATATTGAGAATTGAAGACATGAGTCATGCAATGATAGAGAATATGGCATTGAATACAAACAAATGGCGAGAAGATTAATAGAGTCATCCTCAGATTGATGGGACCAATAGTAGGTTGATGGTACTTATAATCAGAGATCTATTTATTCTATATGCATCTTTTCCCAACATTGTCAAAGCTTCTAGAAGTCAATATTTTTGTTTCTCTAGTTCTTTGCCAGCAAAAGATTTCTTACCTTCTCTAGTTCATTAATTAGAAGGCGGCACATTCCCTGCCGTCGATATTGAACTCGAGTACCAACAAAAGGCATTTCTGCAACCTCTTCACCATAGACCCTAAACCAGGAAGATGCACAACGAGAATAGATTCATGCATCAGAGAACAAAACCTGAAAGAACAAATATAAGGTGGTACAAGTGGTAAAGAGCAGCTGTTAGCTGCATGGCATCTAAAAGTAGATTTAACAAAAATACTAAATGTAGCCACTGATATCAGCTCATCTCCCCTCTCCAGAAGCATAGTATAAAATCCCAAAAGTTCAGTCGGTCAAGTTCTGACCTATGGAAGACAACACAAAAAGAATAATTATAAAGAAATCCAGAAGCCTGTGATCATTTCATCCTGGAAGATGGATGAGATAAGGAATTTATAGAGAAAATATGAGATACGTGTTCACAAATGATTATCACACAGGACAGAAAATTTTAAATCACAACAGAGCCTTTAAAGGAGGCATTACATTTCCAGCATGCTAATCGTTGCTCCTAGTTACCATGGTAGCCATCTAAGCAAGAGGTCCTTACCAAGATGTTTATTTAATGAGGGACCCAGTTCTCCAAATGTTCCCTTAGAACTAATTTATGACCAACTTGTTATATATATAATCTATTCAGTTCTTGCTTCTTTTTCAGGAGTCTCTATGCAATGACTGCATGTTTTCCAGTGGTTGCTGGCAATGTCATTAAGATCAGAATTGAGCAGCAAATTGCAAATGGGGTTAGATTGGATTGGTTCATTGATTGAAAGATATTTCTTCAATTTCTTTGAAAAATAAAAAACATAAAAGAAACAAGGAAGGTGAAAATATGTGTAAAGTATAAAGTAAATTAATGAAGAATAAAAAGCCATGGCTATGACAGGCCTAGTTTCAACTGCCATAAGCTCATATATAGCATGTCTAATGACAAAGATAGCATCTCCACTTATTCAAGATGTTTATTTGCTCTTTTTTCAAATATGTCAATTTAATTGTTTTTAGTTAGAACATTCCATTGAAAAAAAGTCAGATAACAAGAAATGCTTATCAAGCATAAATCTCTAACTCTTGCTTTTGATTCCACAAACCATGGAATCTCTTTTTCCTTACCTTTCAGACATTAAAAACCCTAAAGAATTATTAAAGATAAATGAGAAACACTAAAAGAATTTCAGTTAAAACTAATTAAACTATAAAAAATGAAGTTCCCCATGGTTTAATACATTGATAACATGTCAGATTCTATGGTCCAAGGGTCTGTTTGGTCCATAATATGGATCTAGATCTTATAAATCTCTATGATCTCGATCCTAGGATGAGATCTGGATCTTTTAGGGCCATTTTAATCTGCATTATGAATTGTAAGATCTTAACAATGCTTGCTGGCATACCTATACATACTAACATGCATGTGAGAGTGCATGTTACTGTGAAATTAGCTCCACAAACATAGTTAACAAGTACAAAAAACAAGATATAGGAAGAAGCATGAAATATATGATGCACCACTGAGGACCAAAGCCGAATATATGTGCATGGATGAAAATGTTAAGCTCACAATGGTAGTATAGAATACAAAGCAACGATAAAATAGAATAGCGTATACAGTTGATATTAAGACTAATTACCTGCAAATACATGATATACAATATTAACAGTATTTTGGAGGAAGAGGAGACATTGGCCAGCTAAACAACCAAGATACTGAAATTCGGTCAATCTCTAAATAATATGAATGCTAATGTTACACGACTATTAGAAAGTCTGCAAAAAGTGTGGCATTTTGGTTCTTATGGTACATGCAAAAATACATATCAATAAGATATCACCACAACATCAACAGCGGTGCCCAAGTTGTAGATTCAACTAATACTCTATCAGGCAGTTTGAATGGTAAGGATGAGTTGTGTGATATCTTATTGAAGGGACTGCCTACAAAAGTTTTAGCATATTATAAACACACTTTGAGATTTTCTACAGAAGTCCAAGATGGGTTAAACATAATGGTGCATGCCTACGATATAAAGTATGATATGAAAATATCTCATCATAAATGTAATGGTTCATTCAACAAGAAGAAATTCCTTAAAAGTCACAAAGACATTAACGCTTGTATGCATAGGTGATAGCTGCGGCTCTTGCTATAATGAGAGTCTACAGGGACTCGGAGGATGTCCTTACCAGAAATTAGGTTCTAGGGTTACCTCTTCACAAGTGAATCGTTCAGTTTATATTTTTCAATACTCCCATGACCCAGGCTACATAATTTCATAGATGGTATCATTAAGGTATATGAAAGAAAAGCAATACGACAGGCAAAAGAAACAACATAAGTGACCGAATTTTTAATGACTTCTCTAGATACAAAAACAATAACTATTGTCATCATGTAACGAAATAAAAAAGCATGTCAACACTAATTAAATAAAACAAATAACATACACACCATCATAATTCCTTTGACAGGCATAGCTTCAAAATTAACTTTTGTAGATAATTTATAGCATCTGATGAACAGCCCTAACATACTTAGGGGGAGATCTTACTCTTTGTTGAAAAGAATATCAGCAACAACATCACTATTTGTGCGAGGTTCGATCATTGTAACAAAACAATCATGCAGTATGTCAAGCGCCATACATAGCTTGCTATGATGCTCAGCCATTGTCTCAGGAACAAATTTGTCAAGGCCAACACCATTTTCTCTACCACATCTCAAAATTGTCCATGATAAACCTTCAACAGATGTTGGATGAGATTTCCCAAGAAGTTTGCGAAGATGATGGAAGATCTGCACAATGGTATCCCATGACTGACATAAATGAGAAACATCTTCTAAAGAAAAAATATATATCCACTTAAAATCTTGTGACAGAACATGGAAATATGCAAGACAAGCTATCTAACAGATAACCAAGTTAATTGAAGTATGCAAATATGTATAGATCTTCAGATTGAAATCTATTGTCAGTCGAATGGTTTACTATGCAAGTAAGCATTGACACCAACAAATGGTGTTATCTTATTTCATACAGACTAGGTGGTAGGCAAAATTTACTTAGAAGTGTTTGTAAATCACACCATGAAAAAGGATAAACTACATAATTTTCAATCATTATGGCTGTCCTTGAACCATAACACATCCATCATAATGTGCATATATTTTGTAGTTTACAATCATATAATGCATCATGATGTTCCAATATTTATGCCAATGTGCATTTAATTGTGTACTCATATAACTCTCCATCAAAGAAGTTATGTACCATATAATAAGACTTGTTTTAATCAGAAAAAGCATCATAAATAATTTTTGTAATATACTGAATGGGGAAGAAAATAATGCATTAAAATTATTGTTTTAATTCTCAATGGTCTCATCATCAGACAGTACAGTTTCTCCTGCTAGAATGCAGGCATGAATCAATACTCAGTTAAACCTTTTCCAGGTGGAAAGTCATGTTAGATATTTCATTTAATTTGCTTAAACTGATAATGTTTCCAGGTGAAAAGTCATGTTAGATGTTCCATTCCATTTCCTTAAATCAATTCCATTAGTACCATAATGACATTTAATCCTCAAAGTTTTTTTCCAATTCAACTAAAAATTCCATTTCTTTTAAGCTTGTAACTTTAGATCCATGGATCTGCTTATTGTGAAATTTATTGGATGCCTGGCAATATGGATCTTCCAAAAGCATTGATCTTGGGCAGCATACTTTGATAAGGTCAGCAAAATTAAATGGTCATCATATGAGAGGTAAGTAGTGAAAGTTAGGGATTTATTCATGCATAAAACAAGAGTAGTGGCGGATAGGGATGTATTTTTGCATAGAAATTATATTAGACAAACATTACTTATCTTATATATTATATATAATGGGAAGACCTTTGCTAAAAGAGAGAAATGAAGGCAGTTCTTTTTGGCAGTTACTAGCAGAAAATGAATGTTGAAAGGAATAATTTGAGAAACAGAGTACAAGAATAAGAGGAAGAAAGAGACAGAAAAACAAAAGAAATTGAGAGGGAACAATGATAAGGGAAAAAATCCACAATGGAGTTAAGTCATTCAAAAAAAAGCTGCAAAAGTTGCATAACTAATCATTCCTCATGGAGAACCATTTAGTGACATTCCAGTAGCCCACATATATTAATTCCCAAATATGTGAGGCCTCAAATTATCTGCAGTGATTAAGAACCCTAACTTGCATGCTGTTATTTTCATGGGATACTAAATGAAAAACAATGATTCAAATCTCACAAGGTTAGACTAGTTTTTCATGGGTATGGAGCATGCCACCACCCTGCCCTATCTCAACACTTGGAACAGATGATGTCAGAGACCATGGTGAACAGGTTGCTGAGAACAATCCCATCAGATGGTGCTCTATCCTGACATCTTGTGGGACATCCCATTAAGACATACATACATACATACATATAGACGCACGCATGCATGCACACACATTCTCATGCACATATATATTAGTATAATATGTAGCAAAATCCATAAAATCTGAAAAAAGAAAGACCTCTAAGATTCAATAGACTAAGAATTAAACTGAAAACAAAACACAAATAAAAAAAAATTAAATCTATATCTAATTCTAATATATGGTCCATTTACATCAAGTCCTTAAACTCCCCAAAGCTGGTCCAAGAGCTGTGCAACTTTTCATATTCCCATCACTAAAACATGGCGTATCATACACAAATGAGGATTTTGTAAGGATCTAAGTTGAAAAAAATCTTACGCTTTAACTTAGCCTGTTAATGACCTTAGTTATGCTATTGGTCCACCTGTATGAATGATATTTATTATATTGTTGTGTCAAACTACAGTAATGAACAATTTTAAATCTTAACAAAGTCTATTATATGAATGTCAAGTCCATGTACATATACATATGCATGCCCATGCCCATATGCACAAACACCTCGCATTAAAAAATGTAAGGTCAGTAGAGAAAACTAACCAACCAGAAATTACATACAATGGTTTTTACTCTGGGAATAGAAAATGTCATCTAAAACATTTATAAATGTAGCAATTCTAAAAAATTGAACCACAATGACTGTTATCCATCATTTCTGTTCCATTAAAGTGATATGTGTTTATGATAAAAATTGTTATTATAACCATGCACACTGAAATCACAAAAGATAAAATAATAAAGACTCGATATCTCAGCATCTCTTAGAAAGTATAGCCCTAAACCAAGCAAGGGAAAAAGAGTTATGTAGCCGACCCTAACTACTTTGACATGAAGGCTTTATTGAGTTCAATTCAATTGTAGATCACATCAAGCAAAGAAATCCTCTAATAAAATACCAACATAACAAAGACCAACAAAATCTGAACATCATATCCATGTGTGTGAGCTGAAAATTACCAAGACTAGCTGAAACAAAATTTATATAAACAAGCTACAATACAGCATAACCAATTCAAAATTCCGACACTTATCGCCAAAAAATGAAGAAATCTGCAAGATCAAATGCCAATCTCTTTCCTTGTAATAACACAAGAAATCTAGTATTTTTGTGCACAAAATCTCACAGGACATACCTTTGAGCATTTTTTGCTGCAAAACCAATTCCCAGCTGGACAATGACTTAGACGTTGAAAGCGCTTTTCTCTCAAGCAGCCCACATGATCTGCAAATAGTAGATAAACCGCTATCACATATAAAAATGCAATTTGGATAATGTAAATTGAAGAATTCATACTTACATTCTCGCTCACATTGATCACAGTACACATTGTTTTCTCTGTAAACTTCTCATGTCACAATTGTATTCACTTAGGCCACATATACCACATCTACAGGATGGACAAAACCATTTTCCCTCGGGGACAGCCTACATAAACACACCAACATCAAGATAGTTTTGCCATGCGAGATTTTTCCTTGGCTAGCTTTAAAAAAATTCAAAAAAATTCCAAAAATTTTGTTATAATATGGTGTTCAACATGAGTAAAATTGTCCAAGTACTTTGGGAACATTGAAATGTAGATAGGCATACTGATACTCATAGCAAAATCGTGATAATAAAAGTAACTAACAACATCAACAAGCCAGCAACATGTGACTGTATGTCTACAACTTTGTGCATGAGCATCTACACATGCAAAACAAAAAATGAAACAAGAACTAGAAAAGAAGGCTAGAATAGTCTGTGACAAAAGGATCTTCACATAAAGACATCATTCATGCAGCACCATTGGATGAGCTAAGCAAACCAAGAGAATAACCAAGGCGTTTTCAAATATGCAAATCCACATCAGATCATTAAAATTATTATAATCCTCTCTACCAATAAAACAAGGAGATCTAGACAAGCTTCCATCTCCCTCCATCAGACTTCAATCCACCATAAATCTTAGAATATTTTGATGCATCTAATAATTCCAATGCTTTAGGATCTTGTAACATCAGCAATTTAGTCTCTTGCACTTGGACTCCTTCATTTTAGTGACTCATGGAAGGTGAAGAAACTTCACTTCCAGATCCATCTCTTCATCCTACATTAGTTGTAATGTAAGACTCAAATGCGTTGCTCTTTGCTCCTTGGCAAAGAGTTGCCACTTAACATGATATAGCCTCTCCTAATGTAATGTAGCCCTAGATGCTCCAGGTGTGCTCTTGCAAAGGCTTAGATCTCCTTAATAGGACTTTTCTAACTTGATATTTTTGATTGATTTAGTGCCCCCTGCCAAAATATGAGACTTTTAGGAGAAATGTGGACCAAACAAAGCAATGAAATTGCCTAAAACTTGTGAAAATCAAGTAAAAATTGGGTATGAATCAACTTGGGAGAGTAAAAATTTTTAGGAGCCCTAAGACCTTTTGACAGCAAGGAGGTGCCATCAAAATGCAACTAATGCCAATTCATATGGTGTCAAAAGCATAGTTATGGTCACCAAAACACTGTCAATATAGTTTGGCCTTCAGGGCATTAAGGTATCTAACAATGGAAATGCATCATCAATGTGCTACTAACACTAAAAGGGTCTGCTTTAAGTAACTACTCAAGGCAATTAGGCTACCATTAGCATGCCATGAATGAGCCTGACTGGCTTTCTCCTAAGATCAGTGTTTAATGCATGTGTAAGATCAGTGTTTAATGCATGTGAGTGTGATACGCATGGAGGCCCCTAATCTCAAACCTCTAAATCCTAAGGTGTTGTATCAAGGATATTTTTGTCTTTCTATGGGGTGTCAAAAATAAAGTGCCTACAACGTGGGCTTCCTAGCAAAACCACCACAACCCTACACACTAATCTTGCTAAACAGTTGGGCAATGTGATGCACACACCATCCAACCCCGCTTGGCAAGGTATGCCTCACTTTAGTGGATCATCAATGCATAGTGATCTTTATGAAGATACTTCGGTACATCTTGACTTTTAAGGGAAACAAAGTATCTAACAATGAGAATGCATCATCAATGCATTTCTAATAGTGAAAGGGTCTACCTTCAATAACAAATTAAGGTGATTAAGCTACCATATCTCTTGTAAGATCATTGTGTGTAATGTATGTGATTGTTACAAGCATGGCTAGGCCCTTAATCTCAAATTGTTAAACCTTGAGGCATTGTCGTTCAGGACATTTTGGTCTTGCTATGGGGCATCAAAAGTCATGTCTATAGTGTGGACTTCCCAGAAAAACAACTACAACCCTACACAACTTGGCAAAAGAGTCGGGCAATGTGATACACACACCATTCAATTTGGCTTAGTAAGGTATGCCCCATTTCAGTAGAAATTTCTACTTTGGATGCCACACCCATTTCAAAACTCTCTAGAAATTCATCCCTGCACCCACTTCCTAAGTGTTTTTTATTCTAATTTTCTTAGCAAATCTCCTACATGCATACCTGAATCCACTCCCACATCCACTTATTTAAGTAATCAAGTGCCCAAGCTACCCATACATGCAAGCATGTATGGGTTGTGCATTGTCCTTCTTTCATTTTTGTTGAGATATCCTAAAGTGGAAACATACCTAGCTATTTGGCATAGAAGATGCCTATATCCAAAAATCTTTGGAAAGATTCCAACCATTTGAATGAAAGACAACTACACAAATAGATCATAGAATGAGATCCTTTAAGTGTGGATAACTGTCCTAAGGGGAAATTTGATCCAACTAAATTCTCATGGGGCATCTATTTTAGGGTATAAGTAGAATTACTAAGTCTCTTGGTGCCTCCCATCTGTCTCTGCAGCTCTCATTTTTTATATTTCCTATAAAAGCATGAATTTATCTCTGAGGATTCTAAGCTTCCACCACATGCCTCCATCTCCATAGATTTGAAATATCCCATGCTCCCATATTGTGGTTCCATGGATCTATTGTTCCTTATGCTTTAAGCCTGTAATGAAATGACAGCCTCCCATTAGATATTCCTTCATCTAATACTAGACATGTGCATATCTACATGCCTGATTTTGGTCAATGAGAAGGCTAAGATTATTCCAGTACTTGATGCTCAGATTTCCCTCTTCATAATTGAGAAAGCAAGGTTTCTAAATGGCAGGGTCATTCCCTTTCTTATGTTGTGATTTGATTCTTTCCATTCAAACCATCTAATATATGGTCCTGTTTTGAGTAACGCTAGCGATGGCATGGTAACATATGCTATTTACCAGACAAAAGTTTTATGTTGCATCCAAATGGATATTTAATGTAAGCAATGAGAAACCTATTCCAAAGTGTGCCTGAAACAAGTTCTCAAGTTAATGTTGCAAGTTTTAATTCCTGATATTCAATTTAGTGGTGGTTTAATATGTACCCTCATCATCACATGCATCACCCTAGTGGAGATTTGGTTCATCTAAACCCAAAGTCTATTGTCAAGAATCACTTTTTCTAGCAATACAAATCTACAAGTTGGTTTAACACTGTTGTTCTATATTCATTCAGTGAAAAACACTCAAGGGATCAAGCATGAGAGGGAAAAAAAGATGGTCATCATCTACAGCATATGCACTTTCGGCGATATCTATGTGCACAATGGCTTCAGCTCATGAATTTTGGGATGCATTATTGAAAAAAAAAGGTTAAAAAGAAGTGACCATGAAGAATAATGTTTGAAAGTAACTTCAGTTTTGAACAACTAATGGCTGTCCACAGTTCAGCAGTACTAGCTTCGATACTTAAATTAGGTGAACATGAAAAATCAGTGAACCAATTGTTGATGAACTCCCTCCTGCATAGAAAAGGCTCTAAATAACCATAAAACATGGGGAGGTAAAAACTAAAGTTTGATGACATGCTTGAGGCTCTTTGATTAGAGGTAATAGCAGAGCAAATGATAAGCTATCTCTAGTTTTCAAAACTATGTCCATTGGTCGGCCTTATTGAAAAACCATAAACGTGTTTGCAACCATCAAGGATCATACCAACAATTCAGGGTCAGGTACAATTGTACAGTCTTTTGCCAATCGCTATTGCTACAGCCCATATCCATCGCCAGTGTAAGCTTGTCCAAATGCTTTCTAGATCTCCAGCCAGGTTTTTTCATACTGCTTACTGACCTTTCAATACAAAACAAAGCCTATCTTTTTATCAAAGACTCCATTGCGCATGCTCATACCATCATAATCATTCTTCAGTTTCCACAACTTTGTCCTCAATCAGGTGCAACCTTATCATTCTTCCAATGCACTTGTCCCAAACCCTATCAACCTAAACATACCATTCATCCACTACAGCATTCTCGCAATCGCAGGACATATATTGTGTAATCTTTTTTATTCCCCAACATTTTGAAGCATAAAATGTTTTTAATATTATTGCCATCTCACAAATTTGTCCCCCAATCAAAAGAAGTGCATAACATATAGCTCTTCAGAAGCACCCCTCTACATCATCACTTGTTCCTCAAATTTATGATGATAGATCTAATATTCTGAAAATGACTGCATTGTGGAGCCTCTTGAATTGTACTTTATTTTTATTTGGTCCATGTTATTCTATATATTTCTTAATAGTGATCCAAAAAGTATGCTGCATATCAAAGGAGATAATTTACGTATCACTACATGTGCCTACTCCACATATTTTTAAGTAGTTATCCATTATTGTTGTTGTCCATTTAACATAAGTTTATCGGATAATAATCCAATGCTTTTCAAAAAGTGAAAAGGGAATGGTTAAGATTCTTCCAACTCAATTTTTCAAAAACAAGTAGTTTCTAGAAGCAAATGCAAATGAGATTCTAACAGATGTATTGCTAAATTAGAAAGTGCAAGGAGATGCACGACCAGACAAAAAGTCTTGCAGAGAAAAAAAGTGGCTGACCACCTTCATTAAGTAAAGCTGGAACACCAGAGGTGTTCCCAGCATGAAGAAAGCTACCAATAGAAGAACATCCTACATGAAAACTTTAAAAGAAAACAGATAGTCATCCAGGCCTATGAGATAAAAAAACTATCAAAATAAAAAAATTAAGCAAATTGAAAGAGTAAGCTACGTGAATAGAATGCCAATGTAGAAGTTCAGAGAGAACAAACTCAAACTCTCATTATGCTCAAGAAGATAAGCACTTGAATTACCTTTAAACCAACACAGCTTAGATGAAATGACGAGGGACAGTGGTCACATAGCATTAATATACCTCCATCTTGACAGACAGAGCATATTCCGTCACTTTGACAGTGAGAATAATCACCTTTCAGTCTTGCATGTGGAAAACCTTTCAGCATATTAGCATCCATCATCTGCATTTGACACTGTAACAAGGACCTTCCATCTTGTAAAAATATATTGGCTGAAGGTTGTTTGGTGCTGCCAGCATGAGCCTCAAACTTCGCAAGACTAAACACCTCATGACAACATGCACATTTTATACCATCTCGATTTACCCCCTTCTTTCATAGCATGGCCATCCCTTTACACATATAACTTACTTTCTGCCTTGGTAATACAACATCATTGTCAATCAGCCATGATAAAATTGTTTTAGCAGATTGCTGACTGGGACATGATGCCACCACCTGTCGTGATCTTGTGCTTGACCGCAGAACATGTGGTGAATTTTTTTTGTCTAAATTATGACCTTTCCTGGCAGGAGCTTGGCATCCCTTTCTTTTTTTTGAGTTGACAATCAGAAGAATGGCTAGATGGGTAACTCAGCTCACCAGAAAATGAAGGATTTTTTCTTTTCTTTGAATTTTCAACTTTACTCAAATTCTTCTTGACATAATGTTCAAATTCTGAATGAATCATAACACCCTTGGTATTTTTGTTTTCTACCATGCATTCAAGGGACCCCACATTAGTCTTTCAGGACATTTGGATTCCAGATATGCTTTACAGGCTGTAGCAAGAGAATGATAAGACTTGCCATCCGGAGAGTCATAACATAATTCCTGCCTTCTTTTTTTGGTCTTAAGCCAAGTGCCATCCCATGTATAATAGATGTTTCTTAGCATTTAGTCTCAACTGTTTCATGTTTGCCATTTTGCTTTAATGATTCCATGTAGTTGTCATATTCTGTTATGGCTTCTGGCAAACACTCTGGTTTGAGCTCCTCAGTCATGCTATCCTCGCCTAATTCCATAATTTTTTTCCCCGAATAAGGGAAATTTACATCAACCTTTGAGTGGTTTTGATAATCTCCTGAAGAAAAAGACCCTATGGTACAAGAATATGGAATCCCATCAGAGTCTGCAACTTGAGAGAAGTTAGATCTCCCTGTTTGCCTATTGCATTCTGTCACACCTTGAGTGGCCGTGGATGGTGCAATAGCATAGGTGGAATGCTCAACCTGATGCATTTTCCTTTTCAATGACCTGGAATGCGCTGAAGTGTCTCTGGCTAGAGACATGGCTCAGGATGGATCTTTGCAGCACTCCTTGTGTTTCTTTTTGGACTCAAGTGGTTTCCCTCTAGATCATCATCAGCTCTACATCTCTGATCCACTTTCAGTGACCATTCAGCAAATCACAACAGACTTGATAAAGGGAGTAATAGATCTTCCCCTCAGGTGAAGAAAACCGAAACCTTACCATCCTATCTCTTTAGTTTCGATTTTCCAACCCAGAGCCACAATGCTTCTTCACTTTTAGCCTTAAGTTGTCATGATTAAGATTGGTTCATCCTGACCCTTTTTGCTGAGTCATTCCATTTCCCAGTCCAGATGCATATAATGATACGGCCTCATGAGAATTCAGCCATGATTTCCACAGGATTCCAAGTTCCAGAAACTCTTGGTGATGATTCATGCACAGCCTTACTTCCCCTGCCCATGAGGTACTTATTGGACCCATTTCCTTGATTATCATGTATTGGAATGTCAGCGGCCCCACAGCAAATCTCATCTTTCTTTGCATCAGCGTTTTCTTCGACTATTTTCCATGATTCGCATTCACCTGGACCACGTGATCCAAAAGGGCCTTCTCCACAAGCCATTCCACCCGAAGCTTCCATGAACCCATCTCTTTGGGCTGCTTGAGAACAACTCCCATCATCATATTTCCCCTGAGATAAGCTTTCAGTACATCCAAGCCAAAAAAAGTCATCAGATATGTGCGCTTCTGAAGACGAAATGCCATTTACAATGTATGCCAAGCCGCCACCCATTCCAGTGTTATCCATCTGGATATCGGTACCTTCAAGACAAGCAACATCATCTATTGGAACATCATTATAACTCCCAGCATCTTGTTTCCGCTGAGATAAGCTTTCAGTATATCCAAGCCAAAAAAGGTTATCAGATATGTGCGCTTCTGAAGAGGAAATGCCATTTACAATGTCTGCCAAGCCACCACCCGTTCCAGTAGCAACATCGTCCATCAGAACATCATTATAACTCCAGCATCATGTTTCCCCAGAGATAAGCTTTCAGTATATCCAAGCCCAAAAAGGTCATTAAATATGTGCACTTTTGAAGAGGAAACGCTATTTACAATGTCTGCCAAGCCACCACCCGTTCCAGTGTTATCCATCTGGATATCGGTACCTTCAGGATAAGCAACATCGTCCATCGAACATCATCATAAGTCATGGCAAGATTGATTAGCTTGTCGGATGGAAGTATATCAGAGAGAGGCATTCCACTGATGACATACCGCAGTTCTTGGATTAACTCAGACACCAAACTGCGCCAAATTGCTCGTGTTCCAAAAATCCATCCTTTAATTTTCTCCAGAAAACCACGTGTAGCTCTCAAGTCATACCATATGCCTGTGATGGAAACAGGAAGTCCATCTTCCTCTTCAAAGGTGCGGAGGACCTGAAGCAATAGCCATTCGCCACGGGGCTTCCAGTACCCAAAAACTTCATTCCACTCCAGAGAAAGATGCAGCCGGTTAACAGTGATCATCTGTTCGTCCCCTTGATCTGGAAAGAAAACCCTCCTCTCTTCAGAGCCCTCCTCGTGATCAAAGATCACACCTTCCCACTAGGCATCGTTCACCAAGGCATCGACGCACAGCCCATATCTGATATCAGATAGTCTCAACTGGTTCGGAGGTGGGAAAGGCCTTATCTGGCCGCGGTAATAGTTGGGGACCGTCCTTGATGTACCTTCTATAGCAGAAGATACTGCGATCGATTCCACGAGTTTCAAACTCCGGTCGTCATTTAAGAGATTGTTATATTCAACTAGACGGGAGCCGTCGCCACAACCAATGACCCTGCCCAAATGCCAAGAACCAAGAAGGCCTTCGTCGAAATATAAACCCTAAAGAAATAGCCGAACATGAGTAAAGATCAAAGATAGAAAGATACACATCATCACCAAAGCATTAAAACGTTTAAATCAACACAACAAAGCCCACTAAATCCCGCAAACCCGATTCCACAAACTAACAACCAAGAGCTGAATAACTCTGCATGAATTTAATGCAACAACTCCAAAATCAACAATGTTTTAAGAATTTTCATGACATAAAAGGAAAGAAAAAAAAAAAGAAGCGCAGGCAAACAAAGCACATGAGAACGATGCAAACGTTGTTGGACTAATCCAAACATCAAATGAAGAAAAAAAGAATGCAAGAAACTTGCGCGCCGAGCCATATTACGATAGGGGAGGGGACTTCCTACCTCAACCTTCTCGCCCGTGAGAATCTTTCTACGGCCGTCCATCCTCTTCATCCTCTTGCTCGTCCTCTCCTCGGCAACCCCCGCCATTAAATGCAAACTCGGAGTCGAGAATCGCGAGCACGGGAGAGCGAGGGTGTTAGGGTTTCTGTTGGAATAATCTTGGGGAGCAAGGAGGAAAATATATACCATGGAAACCAAAGAAAAGAATAAGGAAGGAGGAAATCGTTCGAACTTGCTTTAATAGTCCTAATCGGATTTAATTAAAAAATCTGAGCACCGATGCCGTTAAATTCGAGCGTAAGTTATTTTTCAATCGTACGCATGGCGCGCGCCAACTGGGAGGTGGATGACGCATTCGGTTTTAAACCGGAACGCCCTTCCCACCCTTTTGAGTTGCCAAACTTTTTTTTAATAATAAATTATACATACCATCGCTGACTTACGTGAAACCAGTTCTTGTTTTAAAGATTAATATAAAACTTGTTCTTCTTTTAAGGATTAATATAAAATTTGTTCGTAAACTTTTGAGAATGTTGGTTCTGCACGGCTGTTCATGATAATTTAAATTTAGGCTACTTGTACTTTTATCATGTTATTTGCCAATTTGCCACTCCCATCAGTCTTTTTTTTAAGATTAAATTCCATACAAGAATGATGGGTTTTTGAAGAAACTATGATCTTTCATGAAAAGATATTTCTTTTCCTTCATTCATGTAAATTACTGTTTAATCAAGTCATAATATGCCATACATCATCATAAATCCTATATGAAGATACAAATTAATATTTTTTCCTTAAATAAAGAAAAAAAATGCAGACATGTATGAAATTTTCGATCATCTTAGCAGTTTGCTGTTTTGTACCATGATTGGAATAACCTTTTTAAAATATATTCATCTCTTTCTACACAATTTTCACCCTTTCGCTAACATAGGAAAGGAATAATTTGAAAAAAAAAAAATCAATCCTTATTTGTTAAATTTACAAGTATTTTGCAACATATTTTACAAATGACATTTTGGGATCAGATACATGCGATATTTTTTATAGGGTGAATCATGTGGAATTAAAATTCTATGGTATTACATTCAAAACTAAATCCAATCAACATAACTTGATAAATAATTGATTTAAATTGATTGATAATAACGGATCAAATTTAAATATTACATTTATAACTATAATTATAGAAAAAATCTTAATAAAAATTTGATATCATACCTAGACCGCTAAATATTTCTATAATTAAAATTGTATCAATTCTCTAACTTACGCATCTATGAATAAATACTAAGCATAAAAAATTTAAAATAATTTTTGTATAATTTAAAAAATATAATAATCCAAACATATGAATTTTTGAGCTATAATATTTTGATAAACTTATTTAATGCAATTTTTTATAAAATTAAATAAATAAAATATTTACAAATTTAGCAAGCCATAATACTTTTAATAACATAGTCTAACTAGGCTTAAATTATTTTCATTCATTTATTGTTCAATGGAGTTAGACCTGATCAAAATTAGGTCTGTAGTCCACTTACACTAATTAAGGCAAACAGAATGCTAGAACCAAATCATAGAAATATCCATTCAAAATTCCTGGCAACATAATTTATTAATGGTTCTAACATTTGGAATGTACAAAATGTAAAAAAATTCTTCGCTCCTTCCAAACTAGGATATATAACGATAAGTTTGATGGATCGGATAATCCTAATACATCTAGAGCTAGAGTAGTAATTATAGACCATTATATGCATGTTTTGTTTACTCTTATTATTTTTCTTACAACCATTTTAGTGTCTTAATTACATTAAATTGACTAATGCCGGGTTGAGAGTGGCAATTGAAAGATTTCAGCATTTTAATATAATTATGGATGATGGACATTCGGCCATAATCATCTCATGGATCAATAAAAGGTCGGATTGTAAACATCCATACTAAGGGATATGCATTATCTTATTTCCTCTATTATGAGTGTTGAATACCCGTACATATATATTATAAACTGTTTGGCGAACTAGGCTTCTCATGATGAAAATGTCTTTTTTCAACTACTAGGTTCTATCTACAACTTGCTCAATTGGCTGTTGCATATATTGATAGTATTACTTTTAGGAGGCTTTAATCTCTTTTATATGCTATTAAAACAAAAAAGGCTTAAGTTTAAAGGTAGCCAACCCAAAGCCCATGCAAGAATCCACAACCCATCGCACCTTAATCGAGACTGAATCTAATTTAACACATAACCACGATGAGGAAGAGAAGATAAAAGAATAAAATAAATAAATAATAGAAACAAAGATGGAAGGAAAGAAAAGTATTCTATATTAATGATATAAATTTGATCAACATGATTTTAAGAGAATCATATATTTGATTGGCCATCCCTAAACGTATCTCTCCAATCTTAGACTCGGGACCTAAGGAAACTTATCTTTTGGTTTAGTTTTATTTATATATTATCTCCTTTTGTATATTTCTTCTATGCTTGTTATGGATTGTTTTGTATTTTTAGTTTTACAATAAAGTTTTTCTTAACAATATAACAAATTATGTCTCATCAAATAGAGCAAGCACATGGACATCAATTCAGGCCTAAAAACTCCGTAAAATGTCTGCAACACCTCCTCCTTGTTGTCATAGAGAAGAGATCGACGAAGGCTTACGCTGACTTACCGACTTCTTTCAAAGCTTTTTAGATCAGTCAAAGAACATGATGTGTTGATTAGTTGTTGCTTGCTTTGCTTCTTTTTGTTCTTTCTAATGTACGTGATTTGGTGCAGTATTCCTACTTGCCGCTCGTTCTAATGTGACTTTTTAATTCATCGTACATACGTTTAATTACTTAATTTATACGAAACAATTAATTAGACTCGGATACAATTTGTAGAACCACAAAGTAAAGCAGACTTCGAAGCTGTGAAAAATAACAGGAGTAAGGCCAGCAAAGCAAGGCTATACAATATCTCATTCATATTAGTTGGAAGATTGAATGGAAAGAGGTACTCAGGGAGAAGCCAGAAATACACTACTGATACAGTACTCGCCACAAAGAGCTGCTGATAAGTCTTTGCACCACGTTTGCATGTTAGTTAATAATGCAATTGTTTGAGAGGAACATAGATAATTATTAGGATTTGTATTCATCTTCAATGCTGGATCTCATATTAGTGCCATGTTGATGTAGCATCGGTAAGTTCAATTAATGCATCGAAATCTCATATTAATACCACATTCATATAGTATTTGTTGGGCCTGGTGTGGTGCTATCAAGGCCCAGATGGGCTAACTTGTATTGGGCTGGGTTTGAGTCCAAGGGTTGAGATTAAATCAAGTCACGGGTGTACACGGGCTTGGGGATTAGTTTAATCTCATTGGTTTAGTCCATGGGAGTTTTTTGTTGAGTCTGGGCCTGGCCCACTTCGTGGATGTATTTAAACCCTAGTCTCTAGGGTTTGGATGAAAAGAGAGAACAGATTCTTTTCTCCCAAAAATTCCCTTCTCTCATCATAGGGCGGCAGCCCTTTCTTTCTCCTCCCCATCTTCCTCCTTTTTTCAAGAAGTAAACCTAACAGGATTAGAAATCCTTAGTTCTAGTTCTTGTTGAACGGGGAATCTCATTGCTATTCATCAAGGTCTAAACCTAACAGGATTGGGAATCCTTAGTTCTAGTTCTTGTT